>CAUYLG010020132.1:0-55977 GCA_963573385.1 Cacajao melanocephalus | reverse complement strand
TGTCACCCAGGCTGGAGTGCAGTGGTGCAATCTTGGCTCACTGCATCCTCTGCCTTTCAGGTTCAAGTGATCCTCCTGCTTCAGCATCCAGAGTAGCTGGGATTACAGGCACCTGCCACCACATCCAGCTAATTTTTGTATTTTTATGGGGTTTCACCATGTTGGTCAGGCTGGTCTTAAACTTCTAACATTGTGATCCTCCTGCCTCAGCCTTCCAAAGTGCTGGGATTACAGGTGTAAGCCACCACACCCAGCCATTTACCAGTTTTTAGGGTTGTCCAGAAAAACACCCCTAAGTTCTACAACTTGCCACTTTCTTTCAGTGCCTGCATTTTACATGGAACCTTCTGTAAACTAGGCTTGCATTTATCTTCCTCTGTCAGCTGATAGTAGGGAACTTCCCTTAACGTCGCAGGGACAGGCTAGGAGGAAAACATCAGTGCCGCAGGAGTGGGAGCCATACACATCTGGGCTTCTTCATGTAACTAGCTTGTGTCTTCAGGGCCTGCTCAAACCTGATCCCATATTTACCTTTTATATTCAATGACAGAGTTCTGCTGAGCACACTCAATGGCTTGTTGGGTCAGAAAACACACAGTTAATAACAGGCAGCTCAAGTCACAGGGTAACTTGATGATCCATGGTTAAGCGTTCTGTATCTGCTAAGTCATGGGAGTAAGGAAAAAGCTGTTTCTCGAAAGAGAAGGCATTTTCTGCATAGGAAAGCAGGGATACGCCTCAAGAATCTAAGAGTATAGCTTGTAGTTCACCTATAGCAGCCTGCCAAAAACTCCAACCAGTATCTCTATCTACCATTAAAATTTCAAGAATCCATTGATTTGCTGGATCATATTGCCAAAACGACAAAACGGTTTTTATGAAAACCAAGACCTATTACAGAGTCTTTGGTGCTGGGTTTCACTGAATACTAGCAGCTTTCTGTGTAACTCAGGAACTAGGCCAGAGTACCATATATAAACAAGGAATATGTTTTTGAATCTTGACAAAAGGTGATCCCTGTTACAAAATAACAGACAGCTTAGTGGAACTTTGCTCTATGGGATGAAAAATAAAATATATAAGGAATGAGCCTGGATGTTTAACTGAAGTGTATCCTATTAAAAGGGATGAAGGCAAAGTCTGGTTGCTTCTTGTTGATTGTAGCTGAATTCTTGAAGAGGGATGCATTTAAGTAAGAATTATTAAGCTAAAAGAAACAAGAACTTGAAGAGTTAGCCATTCTCAGCCTATTATCTTCCAAAAAGTTAAGTTATGCTTTAGAGATAATACCAAAGGTATGGCTGGACTACATTTTGTTAAAGGGATTTGTTATGTGACCATGGATCCAATCAACCATCTAAGTAGAAATGCTAACAGTTTGGGACTGAAAGGGATGGACACAGAGGGGATGAAATGAAGGAGGGCTGTCAGCCTTCTGCAAATTGATAGACAGGAATTAGGCCTGCATGGCTATTTGGTCACAAGCATATATTATCCTTCAAGAAAAGAAAAGGATGACTCCAAAGAAGGTTAAGAGTCTGGGGTTGGTAGTGCTTGCTAATGCATCCAAAAGCCTGGAGAATCCAGGCTCAAGGGACAGGACCACATCTCCCTAAGTTTCAAGGGGCCAGGCTATTTCCTAGGGATGAGCAACCCTAGTGGGCCAGAAGATGAAGCTACCACCTGGTTAGGCCTCGAGTACAGAGAACATCTAGGCCAAAGAAGATTGTTCTAAAGTCTTAATATCTAAAAGAATTTGTCCTGCTAGGTTTTAGATTTGCTTGAGGACCATGACCACTTTCTTCCTTTCAATTTCTCCCTTTTGGAATTGAAACATTATCCAGTGCCTGTCTCATGATTGTATTTTTAAGTAGATACTCTGCCTGGTTTCATAGATTTTCAGCTGGAGAGTAATTTAGCCTCAGGATGAATCATAACTTGTGTATCATTCACACCTTACATAGATGAGATTTAAATGAGATTTTTGGACTTAGAGTTGATATAGAATGAGCTATGACTTTTCAGGATGTTGAGATAGAGTGGATGTATTTTGCATGTGAGAAGCATGTATATATTTTAAGGGAAAAGGGAGTGGTGTTATGCATTGAATAGTGTTTCGGTATGTTCACTTTTGTGTTGCTAAAACAGAAAAACGGAGACTGGGAAATTTATAATGGACAGAAATTTATTTATCACAGGTCTGGAGATTGGGAAGTTCAAGATCAAGACACTAGCATCTGATGAAGGCCTTCTTGCTGTGTCATCTTGTGGTGGAAGGTGGAAGGGCAAAGAGAGGGCAAGGAAAATAAATGGGGGCAAATTTCCTTTTTTTAATGAACCCACTACTATGATAATGATATTAATCCATTTACTCTATCATCATGGCCTAACCCGCTCTCATTAGTCCTCACCTCCTAACACAGCTGCGTCGTGGATTAAGTTTTCAACCTATAATTCTTGGGGAACACACTCAAATCATAGCACCTCTAACACTTAAAGTCCTAAACTCCAGTATCTCCAAATCTGATCTTATTTGGAAATAGGGTTATTGCAAATGTAATTAGTTAAGTTAAAATGATATTATTAGAGTGGGTCCTCATTCAATATGACTGGTGTTATTATAAAAGGGGAAACTGGAGCACAGAGACAGACATGAATAAAACAGAGAGAAAGTGAAGATGCGGAGAAAGGTGTCTACAAGACAAGAAGAGAGTGTTGGAACAGATCCTCGCCTCACCGTTTTTAGAAGAAACCAAAATGGTTGGTACCTTGATTTTGGACTTCTAGCTTGTGAAATTTTGAGGCAATAAATTTCTGTTGCTGAAACCATTCACTTTGAGGTACCTTGTTATTGTAGTACTAGCAAATTAATCCAGTTTGTAACATCTTTATATTTGTCATATAAAATTTATTTAATTAAAAATTTTGGATATTTTAAATAGTTCACAATTCAATTCCTTATTTTATTAGTATTCAAAATATTTGATAATTAAGAAAATATTACACAAATTGTAACATAGTAACATATATTTTACCCTTACTTTCTAGTTTGAGTTCAAGTATCAATGCATATTTAAAGAATATTTCCCCTATTTTCTCACCACGTTATTATACTTAAAGAAATTACATAAAATTAAATGAATTTACTATAAAAATTTTAGAAGCTCCTGTTTTGAGATTAATATACATGTTATTCTAAAAAATGTTGACATATATATATATATAAATGCACATTTGTATGTTGCATTATTACCTAATGACAAATAACTAGAAATGAGTACAAATATTATTCTCTGGATACATAGTTTCATATTGCTTTCTCAATATTTGCACTATTTATTCCTGATACCAACAACATGTCCATATCATTTTTTGACTATTCACCAGCTCTGAAAATGTCACTTTAAAAAAAAAAAGTTTGCTTAAACATTTAAAAATTGTTGTTATTATTGTTCTAATTAATATGTTGTTAATTACTAAAAACTCAGGGACATTATGATTTCAAAAATATATAGGATAAAATCATTTGATACTTAATGGCTAAGCTTACAATTGTGCAATGATTTTTATTGAGAGAAATTTAATTTTCTCCAACCCTATTCCACTGAAAAATATGTGCATCATCTTGGTGGTAATAAAGCAGAATATATTACACTTTAGGTCACATGAATATGTGCTGACTATGTTTGATGAGGATAAAGAAAATTTTCACTGAGTGAAGAAACACATGTTAAAGAATTAACTGCCTAGTGGCTAATCTAAAATTGGTGGATTTGAGGCTATGTCTATCAGCTTGATAAAATTATGCTTGCAAAATCAAAACTTAGATTGTGGACCACCAGGGGAAAATTGGGAGAGGCAGTTATTTTAAATGAGATCATGATGTTTTAGCTTCCTGAGGATTCTTAGAGATATATCAGAGTATTTTATAATAATACATTAAAAATTCTAAACGTGGTCATTTGGAACACATTCCAAACATAAATTTAATTTCAGCCTTCTCTTTCCTCTTGTTCACTGCTTCTAGTGGTTATCTTTCCATTCATTTTACCTTGATATAATCTGTTTCTCCCAATGTTGCGTTCTGGTTTATAAACTTAAGAAAGTCTCTTAAAGTTTTTGTTTTCCAAGAATGTTTTAAGGAGAGTGTAACTTCTGTGGAAAGCATGTAAAATACATTTAAAAAAAAGAAAAAAAATACATGCAGAAAATCAAACATGAAAGAGAGGATATTAATTTCAACATTTTGCCACTATTTAAAAATTATCTGCCACACTTTGATCAAAGAGTGAGAGTAGTTAAGTGAGCACCCCACCTGGGACATAGTGTCGACCTTTCCATTGACATCTGGGGGACAGGGTAGTAACAGCCTCATCTCAAAAAACTATCATCTTTTCCTCAGCTCTCTTGAACAACAGGAACTATATTCCCTGTATTCCTATGGATATTCTCAGCACTAGCCTCTCATTTGCTGGTTTTATTATTCTAGCTACATATAGAATTACATGTTGCATACTGCCTCCATTAACATTGATTCTATTTTTAACCCAAGTATCTAATACTTAGACAGTAAAACTCACTGGACCATTGTTTTGGTCAGCTTTCTCCAGGGAGAACCAATAGGATATATAAAGAGATTTATGAAAAGTAAATGTATTATGGGAACTGGTTCACTTGATTACAGACACTCAGAAGTCCCACGGTAGGCCATCTTTAATCTGCTGAACAAGGAAATCTGGTAGCCTGGCTCAATCTAAGCCTCAGACACAAGAAAGCTAATGGAGTAATTTTCAATCCAAGACTGAAGGCCCAAGAGGCAGGAGCAGGGACTGCTTATGTGAGTACCGGAGCACAAGGACCTGGAGCTCTGTGTGTAAGGGCAGGAGAAAAGGGATATCAGAGATCCAGCAAAGATAGTCAATTTGTTCTTTCTCCACCTTTTTATTCCATCCAGCCCCTACTGAAAGAATGGTTCCTGGCCACATTGAATATAAATTTTCCCCAATCAATCCACTGACTCAAATCAATCCACTGCCAATCTCCTCTGGAAACACCTTCACAGACATTCCTCAGAAAGCCCAATTATTCTAATGAAAAGCAGAACCACTTGGCTTTCTCCTTCAGCAGAAGAGAGACACGCTCAGTGTCAACTGAACATTGAGAGTAATTAATGCTTTACCAGCTATCTGAGTAGCCCTTACTCCAGTCAGGTTGACACCCCAGATCAATTATCACGAATGTGAGGTGTAATCAACCCAATGTTTTTATGAAATATATTAAATCTAAGCAGCTCACGTAAGTGAACAAAAACATAAATACATGCTCCAAAATGTAGTTTATAATTCACCAAATCCAATATCTTTATAATTAAGAATATATATCTTGATACTCATTTTTTATTGAAAATTATTGACAAAGATGGGCTATGCATGAATCTAGCTGCATTTACCACCAGGCATTTACTACGTGTTTTAGAGGAAATACTGAGATGCCAAGCTTAATACTTTTTAGGTAGAGTTCACGGCTTATGAAATTTATCATTGCAAGTAAATAAATCTGTTACAAGTTGCTTTTTTCTCACAATATTGCAAACTATTTGAGGGCAATTACACAGTATTATTTATCCTTATTATGCCACTGCCAAATGTAGCATCTGTTAAATGGTAAAAACTCAGCTTATGTTATTTTTATTAAATAAGATCATTTATGCATTTTAGGTTATATAAATACATACAAATATTGATTTTTGATCCTTTATATAATGTTACTTAAGTGTATGTAGATCATTATATTTATAATAAATATATGGGGAAAGTTTTAAATTTTATATTTCAATAGTTTTAGGTTGAGCTATTATATTCATTAAGACATTCTATTAATTCATACAGCAATATTAAAGTGGGAAATATGTTAAATGCTTTTGACAACTAAATGTCATTTATACATGGTTCTATCATTTTATGTGGTTCTAACATAAAACCTTTGATATGGGTCTTATTTTTGTCTTGTGAACATTAGTAAAGGAATTTTTTTTTTTAAATCACTGTATCCACAAGTTTCAGAAGAGTGTCAAATCCATGTCATGTGCTCCATAAATCTTTGTTTTAGGTATTTTAAAATACATATAAGAATGAATATTACACATAATCAAAAACAAATAAAAACATACTTACCCCTCAGGAAATTGAAACTATAGTGAAAGAATCTAGACATCAATATTTAAGTTGAAGTATATGCTCTAATTACAGAAGAAAAATGTTTAAATGGGTAGAAAATGAGCAAAATTTACTGTGACTGGCAAAATATATATTTTAAGAGAAAGAGATAACCAGTATTTTCTATAATATGAAGTAAATGAGAAGGCATAGAGTCACTGAGATGGAAAAAATAGACTTTTCTGATATAAGCATAAACTAAAACCAAAATGCTATGAAAACAAAAGAAAATAAAGCAATGACTAAATTAACATCAAGTAATTAGACAAACATTCTACAAAAGAGTTAGGTAGTAGCACTACAAATGTCAGGGAGAAGACAAATACAAAGACCAAGTCCAATTAATTCCACCAGTATAAGAATAATTCAACATCAAGAAATATTTAACATAATTATTTACAATAACATATCATGAGCAAAATCAGATCAATGACTGTTGAAAAGGTATTTAATAAAAGATAAACAACTGTTTGTAACAGAGAAAACATTAGCCAAACAATATAAGATAGAATATACTTTAAAAAATTAACCACAAAGATCAAACCAAATTCTAATGCACAGAAATTATTTCAATTTTCAAATAGTAGTATGCACATGGAATCATTTCTCAACATTTTTGAAGATACAGATTAATAAAATGATAAAATAATTCTTTAAAATCTGTACATTTAGAAAAGAAAAAGGAACATGACAGGATAGAGAAAAAAGCCAAGAATCTCAACTTAATCAAAAGTATAAAAAAAGAAATAATTTTATGACACTGTTGAATTTAGAGAATCCATATATTTAAAAAAATCTAGGTATATTGATAAGTACTTTTTATCTATTAAATTATTAAGCAGTTGAAATGGAAATAATATGCACTATATAATATTGACAAAATGTTCAAATCGTCTTTATGGATTTTTTAATTTGATTTGGCATTTGTAGTGCTCCAGGTGTTTGACAGAAACAAATGCAATTTTTTTCTTTACGAAGACAGCTTTACACCTTCAAACTAGGATTTGGGGAATTTCTACAAGCAGTAGGACATGACAATGAGCAGAACACAAAATAATAAACTAAGCACAAGGGAAAAAAGGCACTACAAGTGAGAAAACAAAAATGTAAACAGTAACAATAAAACAGATGTCAGACTGGTTCTTGAATATTCAAATAATAAAACTCTCTGTCAGACTGTAAGCAACTATGGTCACTAAGTCCAAAAACATTTTCCTAAAAAAAATCCTACAGATATCAGCATAGTAGAAAAAATGTCATAGCATATATGAAAACAAAATGAATCAAATAGAACTTGCAGAATTGTAAAATACAGTACAGAAATGGTGACTGTTTTTAATCAAAGGTTTTGACATAGTTCAGAGGAACATTAATCAACTCATGTATTAGAAGAAATTATGCAGAATTCAACAAAGAGAAACAGACAAGATGAAATACATAGAAGAGAAGTTAACAGATGAAGAAGAAATATGTATATGTTTTAGCCAATATTTGTTATGGGTACAGAAGATTAAGAGAGATAGAGAGAAAGAGACAGAGACAGATGGAGACAATGGATGAGAATAGAGCGCAGACAATAATAGAAGCTATTATTAGTTAGAACCTATATTATAGGGCTAAGATTAGAACTATTAATAGGGCTATTAATAGAACCTATATTATAGGGCTAAGATTAGAACTATTAATGGGGCTATTAATAGAACCTATATTATAGGGCTAAGATTAGTCCTTCACTAAACAATAAAAGTATGAATAAATGTTAACAAACATTGGCATTTTAAAACAATTATACTGATTTTTTGCCTGCTTAAAGTTGTAAGTATATAGGAGTATTTATGTGTTTGTGTGTGTGTCAGAAATGGATAAATGGAATCAAATTGCCACAAGATTTTTGTGGAGGAAGAATGAAAATATCAGTTTTAAAATTCAATTAAATATATAATGTTATATCTAAAATAGTTATTTAAAATGAATGTTCAAGATAACTCTAAAGTAATTAGACATTCCTCTATCAGTTACCTGTATTTGTTTAGCGCCACCCTGAAATTTAGTGACTTAGAACATGGCAATTATATATTATCTTTTATAATATCTGCAGGTCAAGAACTAGAGTATCTCATCTGGGCCATTCTGGCTCAGGGTTGATCATGAGGTTGCAGTATATAATGTCGAAGATTGAAGTTACCTCAAAGTTTTCTTCATTCATGCATGTATTTAGTAATTTGGATGATAAGACATAAACAGCTCAGGCCTGAAACATCTGAGGCTCTTTAGGAATCTCTACCATTATGTGGACTCTGTGTGATTTAGCTGGCACTGGAGGTTTAGCATAGACAGAGGCTCAGAATTTTCAAACATGTTTCCAGAGGTGCAAGCCAAGTAGAATTTATATCACTTACTATTTCTTTCGATACATACTGTTTGCTAAGTTATGCATCCCACCGTGGTTTAAGGAGAAGAAACCTAGGCCTCATCTCTCAATGGAGAAGTATCTCAAATTCTGAAGTCTTCCTTTTCATTAAAAAAATCATTTTTGTTATGCTGGGACTCAAAAACCAGAAATTGCATGACCTCTGCAACTTCTGAAAAGCCCTAATTAATGTATACGTGTGTGTGTGATTGTCTAACAGAACAACTGTTCTCACATATGCACATACATATATGAGAATAGCCATCAGAACAAAGGTTGTAATAGAAACAGAAACAGTCCAACTATATAAGAATGGAAAATAAATTGTGGCATATTCTCACAATATAATGCAACACAGCATAGAAAATGAATAGGTCATATGTTGAACTACACAGATAAGTCTCACTATATTTAATATTAATATTAGGCAAAAGAAGCAAATGATCAAAGGGTAGCCAAAGAACAATATCATTCCTATAAGATAAAAAGAGATGAAACTAAGCTACATTGTTTAGTAAATGCATATATCTAGTTGTACAATATAAGGGAAAGCAAAGGCCTTATTATGATAACTGATGAGACTGCACTTACCAATGAGGGTAGGAGAGAGTTAGGTTATCCAGGAGGATCTGGTGTGTGAAGAGACTCCCCTTTGCACTGGGAGGTAGCTGCATTCATCTTGAGGCTCTCCCTAATTTGATTGTAGTGTCCTTTGTAACAGAGAACATATATTAAACATTTAATGTTAATTCTGTTTTCCTATAATATTTTTATAGGCTCTGAATTGCCTAAATTTGAGAAAGTGAGATGTAGATTTGATGTTTAAGAAATTTAGCTTTAAGGTAGCTGGATACTCTGCCTCAGTTACTTTCTTTGGTCTCTGTGTTGCATTAAAGATAGAAGCCTGCTAGATAGTGTAACAAAGAAGGCCCATTGTAATGTATGTATATATGTATTATCTAGATGCAATTGACATCTTAAAAATATTGTCACAAGATCACTAGCACATATATAATTAGGCATGTTTCAATTTCAGCAATTTTATTCTAAAGTGTTCCACAATTAAGGAAACCTCTCTCTGTCCACCCTCTCCACTCTCTTTTTCTCTCTCTCTATCCTCTGTGTCTTTCTCTCCTTTCCTCCATCAAAATATATTTATAATCTTTCATGTATTCAAATCCTTTCTTAGGTCCTGTATGGGCCTTCTTTAGGCTGTGTCACAGCACAAGCAAATCAATACTTGTTTGCTTTTCCTCATTCCAATATCATGAGTTCTAATTATTACAATGTTTTTCAAAAACAAATTTGTGTTTTTCTTCTCAGGTACACATGTAGCACATTTTCTCTTAATTTTCTGATAATTTTGGTGTAATATTTGAAAGCAGAGTTTACATTGCAGGCTTCAATGACCCTATTGTAATTAAAGACCTAATGAAAACTATAGCCATAAGCAATATAAATTTCTAATGTTTGTCTTTTTAAAGGCTTAAAGCAGTTTATATCCTTTCATATTGTCTGGTCTAGGCAATCTTTTCTACTAAAAATTAATAGTTTGAACATGCAGATAGAAGTGGTTCAATACAATGTCAGGTTTTTAAGATTTTATTGCTTGGTAATCCACAGAAAATGAAATTAAAGCATAGCACTCTTAAGATATTTTAAACTTATTATATTGCACTATAATAAAGACTCTAGTAGATTTCTCCAGTAAGTAAAAAATCTTACTATGATTGTGATTTTATGGAAGAAGGAAGAAAAAGGTTAGTGGTAACATGTTTATTGGAAGAGTCTCAAAATTATTTGCGAGCCAACTAATATAGTTTGCAATAGCCCTCTCCCTCTTCATTCATATCCTTGACCTCAACATTTCTCTCTTCTAGGATAAGATATGCTTTTCTATATTTTGGGGTACTTTTCCTCTAGACCTATGTGTAGGTCTGGGTCTCTTGAACCATTAGGTTTTTTTCTTTTTTTCTATCAATTTCTCTTCTTCCAGAATTTATTCCATACTTGGATCACGAATGAATACCTAAGATGCAAACACTGGTCTAGGTTTGTGCAATTCAAAAGCAAGTATAAGAGACCAGAATAGAAAGAATAGAGGAAGCATCTGTCTTCAAGTGACCTCAAATATTTTCAAAGGGGAAATATCTCAAAATAAGGAAGGAAAATGGGAAAGGAAATTTACAAGCTAAATTAACAAGAGACCAATTAGTTTATGCAATATGCCTGGGAACTTCCACAGAGACTTTGAGATTTGAGATTAAATCATCCATGGAGCCAATGACTCTTTAAAAATTAACCAATTATGTTATTCACTGAATGTGTTGATGACCTAAGAATTTTTAATGCTCTTACACTAATGAAATTGCAGCACTATATTAGAATCTGCAAGGATACTAGCTTCATTTATAGATATACATATATATATTTAGAATTTGAGTCCAGAGGTAGAAAATAAATCAAGTAAAATAACAAACCAACTTAAAATAAATTTCATTTCATTTTCTAACAATAATTCTATATTTTGCAGATTATTCAAGAGTTAAATGTACAGAAATTTTAAACGTTAGAGTCATGTCGTCCATAGATTATAGAAACATTACTTCAGTCTCTTCAATAATGAAAAGGCTAAATTAACCTAAACCAAGAACATTTACTTAAAAGGAAAAAATGAAGTAGTATCTTTGTTAATAGTAGAGTAAATAGAATCACTAAACCGCGTTTGGCTGTTTAAGTAGAATTAACTGAACAAATTGGTAACAGACTAGACAATATACATTTACATTAGTTAATTGATAAATATTTGCTGAATGTTGAATGACTAGTACCCACCTTTTGTCAACTATAGTTATTTTTATAAAACAGATTTAACTAATTTTTTCTTTTTAATTAAAATTACTTTAACTGTAATCCTCAATGGCTGATATGCTCATAGAGAATGGATATTTCAAGTATATTTTCTGTTGCCATTTTTCTTTTTATGTTTCATGTCTTTTCTTCCTCTTTTAAAGTTATTTGTTCCTTTTGAGTAAGAATATTATTCTGTATATTTCCACAATTTGCAAAATTTCTATATGATTTATCTATAGGTAATAGGTATTCTGTAAGTATATACTGCATAATTGGAGAATGAATAACTGAATTATTTAATGCTTGGGCTGTCAAAATACCATTAACATTTTTGCTCTGGAAAATGAAAGGTAGAATGTTAAAACATGCATAATTCAGTTAGATTCAATTCAACTCAATTTCACATGTATTTACCAAGGTCCCACTATATTCTTGACGCCCAAGAAAACTTACACGCACCCATTATGAACCTAATTTAATTTTTTAAAGTAGCATTTTAAAAAATAAGACAGCTAAGAATACCATAGACAATATAATCAGGCACCTTATATAGAAATGATAAGAACTATTCGTGGAAACATTGGGATATTTATATATTGCCATTATTGATAACATTTTAAGACATTAAAAGACAGTATAATTCATACATTACACACCTAGTATTTTTTTCTAAATTAACATTTAATAAATTACCTAAAGCAGCCTTTTCTATATAATAATTTAAGCTATCAGGCCACTGGATGTCTTTAGAACATGCTATGTTCATAATTTTCCTGAGGAATAACTACTGGTGTATTTTCTCTATCTGCCTGAGTCTGAAGCAAAAGCTTAACAAATTATAGTCAATGAAGGATTCGACAAAGCGCAAAAATTGGAAATTGCCAATAATCTCTTTCTAATTTGTATTAGAAAAGAAAAATGAGCTGAATCATTGAATGTACTTAAAAATGAATTGCAGTCAGTGTGTATTGTGGGTAACAAGCTTTCAAGCGTGGCTCTTACAAAGTTAATACATACTTTAAAAGCTGTAGAAAACCTCTATACATTTTATAGGAAAATTTTCCAAAATGAATGATAAGGAAGTATGTTAGTTTAGGCAACTTATTGCATTTTTGAATGTGGTATAAATTCTGATTTTGTGAAGTTTTTTGAGGAAGTAAAAAGATGATGTCATTTACCCGAGATTTTTGTATTACCCTATCTCAAACAATACCAAAGCTGCATTACAATTATAATAAAGAAACAAAAGACTATGTTCTTCTCATATTTTTTCTAGAAAAACATCATATACATTTGAAAATGGATTAAGAATTAACACTATGGCTAAATGTAGTGGAAATATTTATCAGTTGTTTCCTCGAATTATTCATTACCTAGAAGTAATTGATTTGTTCAAATTATAAGTTCAAGGAATTTTTTTCAGTATATTATTTATGAGAAATAATAATTATTGTGACTTTTTTCTCTCTAAATACATGATCTTGAAATTCTGCTTCATGGTTAGATAATGCCATTATAAGTTCCAAAACTCAAATTCAAACCAAATAAATTTACATGCGTTATATTCTGCTCCACTAATTACAAGCTTGTTTCTCAGGAAGGACTTTTCTTTTGTTAGTAATATTTAACATTGTATATTAAAGCAGAAATAAAATAAAATTAATTAAATTAAATTAACATCAGAATTTTAAAAACTAGATAAAAGATCTCTCACATATGTTAAATTTTATAACTTTCCTAACTAAAATACTTAAATATGATATGTTTGTATTTTGAATTGGAGTTGAGGATTTAGTACAGATAATTTATTTACATCAGATTATTAAATATACTTCAGAAAATCTCTTTTGTATACCAACAAGACATTCTTTGCTGGAGAAAAGCTTCCTTGGAAGAAGACCGCAGAAAATGGTTGTATATTAACTTATACATGAGAAACACTCTTTCAGTTTCTAATTTCAGAGCTCTGAATTTGATGTAGAGTTTAAGTGATCCAAAAAATGTTGAATGACATCCAATTTATATCTAAATGGATTAACTCAGGTTTAAGATCACATTGGCACATCTATGGATTGATTCTCACCACCAATGAAGCAGTAACTAGATAGGTAGGGTGTGATAGATAGAAAACTACAAATAACAAAAGGTAACCAAAAGCAGGTTAATCTTGACTGAAACTTGGCCTCTGTATGTATTGCCAGTTTTATCCCAGACTTCACACTGTGCTCCAACCACCCAGGAAAATTCTGTTATTATTTTCTTTGCTCCACTTTAAATATTACATTTCAGTTAAGCATGTTTTCATGTAAATATTTATCTTTTATCAATCTATCTAGAGATATAGAGAGAAGTGTGTCTATATAATGAACTAATCACATAGTGATATGTATATTCACATATATCCAACTATGATATCGATATAGTGCTATTTTGTAAATTATATATTAGAAACGTGTGCGTGTGTGTGTGTGTGTATTTCAACAACCACTTTTTAAAAAAATCTTCATCCTAATCCTAATGCTTAGTACAGTGCCTTTTCAGAGAACTGATCAGAGGCAGTTCTCAAAAATAGTCCTTGTGTGAATGAATGCATTTATAAGTGTAAGTTTGAAACCGGCCCCTTCTCTCACTGTCTCAACTACTTGGAATAAGTTACATCAAAACTTTTTATTGTACTTATCTGTAAAATGGGAACAAGAGTAATAACATGTAGGACTTCCAGGAAGATTTAAATAAGACAGAATTGTGCAGCTTTCGAGGACTCATTTACATGTGTTTGTAAGAATGCTTTTCCCTGCAGTTTTTTAATATTTATTTTTTAGTAATGTGCTTAGAGTTGTTTTCTTTTATTTTTTATTGAGGCATAATATTTGTACATATCTGTGAGGTACGTGTGGTATTTTGGTACAAGCATATGATGTGTAATGATCAAATCAGGGTAAGTAGGTCCTCCATCACCTCAAATACTTATCATTTTATTTGTGTTAGGAACATTCCAAATCTTTTCTTTCTTCTCTTCTAAAATATAGTATACTTTAAAATAAAAATACCATAAATTCTTGTTGACTATAGTCACCCTACAGTGCTACCATGCATTGGGACTTACTGCTTTTATCTCACTGCATTTTTTTAATCAATCTTTTTTTATCCTTGCTGCATTTCCCAGCCACTAGTAACCCCCATTCTACTCATTAGCTTCATGATATCATTTTTTTAGCTCTCACATATAAATAAGAACACACAATCTTTGTGTTTCTGTCCTTGGCTTATTTTACTTAATACAGTATCCTTCAGATCCATTCATTTTGCTGCAAGCAGTATGAAGGGTCCTCAGAACACCAAAAATACTACTACTGTATGATCCAGAAATCCCATTATTGGGTATATGTTGTATAGTTTAAAAATAAGGTGTTACTGAGATTAAATTGTTTAAACATAACTCTTTACAAGAGTGTCTAGCATATAATAATTTTTTTTTGAGATGAAATCTGGCTCTGTCGGCCAGGCTGATGTGCAGGGGTGCAATCTCCACTTACCGCAGCCTCTATCTCTCGGGTTCAAGTGATTCTCTTGCCCCAGCCTCTCCAGTAGCTGAGAGTACAGGTGTGTACCACCACACTGAGCTACTTTTTGTATTTTTAGCATAGATGGAGTTTCACCACATTGGCCAGGCTGGTCTCAAAATCTTGACCTAGGTCATCTGCCTGCCTTGGCCTCCCAAAGTTCTAGGATTACAGGTTTGAGCCACCATGCCTGGCCTAAACTTCTTAGTCAATTACGATGCTACTTCATTTTTCAAGATATACTGTCATATAATTATATGTCATGCATATAATTATCATATTATTGATTCCATAGTTTAGTTTCCATTATGATTTCAGAGTAACTATTGTACAATGCCAAGAAATTTGTTAAAAGAGTCTCAGAATTGGAACAAATCTTAAGGCTATTCTATTCTACCTCCATACAAAGCAAGATGTACTTAAATAATATTATAAATATTATACTAGAGTCTTGGTTTTGATTTTTAAAAATAGGGAAATTTTCTGAAAAGAACACTAACCTGAATTTTAAAGGTGGTAGAAAAGGAAATAGAAGGCAGAAAAAATAAGTGTTTTATCTGTGAGTTCACTTAAGTCAAGTCTCAATAAACAAATTATACAACTTGTACATACCTGTGCTTAATACATGGAGTGATAGAGCTTGTGGCAAAATATGCCGTAGCCAGCTATTAAAGCTGATTGTAAATTGACTACACATAGAGTAGACAGACATTCCAGTTTTCCCTGAAAAGCCTTGGTTCATGCCCATTTTCAAGTACACATTACTAATAGTGTGCTTTTCATTTGGGGTGACAAATTACACAGCTCTCTTAATTACAAAGGTATGCTCACGTATTATATTGCAACTCGACTAAGAAGGGGTTTGGCTGCAAATCAGATAAACTGAACATGAATTAGCTTAGGAAAAAGAAGATCTCTTGGCTCTTAAATCTGAACTATAGAAATTGAGGAATGCAGCAGGTTTCAAGGACTAATCCATATTATACTATTTTTAATTTATGTGTACCAAGTAGAAACTAAAATTCTGTCATTAATTGTTAGGGTGTTTTCTTTAACTTTTGTGAGAACTCTTACAAATCATAGTCATGTTATAGCTTTACCCACCATTAAGTGTATTCATGTATTTTAAAAAGTAATTTGGTCGTTTAATTCACTAAATGACATGACACGCACATCTTGCTGTCTGCAAAACAAAACCATGCAAAAAACGGTGATCATTGACATAGAAAATTTTACTTGATTGTTGGATTGTGATGACAAGTTCTTCTCCCTGTCTCCCTCCCTCCCTCTCTTCTCTCTCTGCCTTTCTTTCTCCCTTGTGTGTAGTTGTGCATATATGTATATATGTATATGTATGTGTGTGTTCACACACACATATAAACAATCGACTAAATGCACACAAAACAAATACAAAATTTTACCATATACTAAAAGAAAAGTAGTCTTAACAAATATAAAAGGACTAAAAAAATGGAGAATTAAGCCAGGAGAGAGAGACACACACACAGAGAGAGAGAGAAAGATAGAGATATAGAGATAGATATAGAGAGAGAGAGAGAGAGAGAGAATTTGACCATAGGTCAAGAAAAATTCCCCATGAACATTAGATAACATTCTGAAGTAAATTACAATTAAATTTAACCTATCATAAATGTGTGAAGTTTTGCTTTTTCTTCAGACACAGAAAACTACAATATTGCATCTAATAGAAAAATTCAAAAACCTCCAATTTTTAACTTTACTTGAACCCTTCAAAGTCTCTAGCCACCATTCAATTTACAGACTTGCATTTCAAAACATGTTCAACTCCCCTTAAGAGATATGAAACACATGAATTGTTTCAGCTTTGGCATAGCATGGGAGGAAGAGTAGGCCAATACAAAAGCAGAACTCCTGTGTGTGTGTGTGTGTGTGTGTGTGTGTGTGTGTGTGTGTGTACTTTGATTACATGACTACTGTGTTTCCTTAGGCTTCAACGGTAGTAGCTGTAGTAAGAACACTAAGAAAATAAGCTAAATGGAAAAGACAGTATCATGATGTATAATCCTGACACTCTTTTGATACAGTCTGCTAAACCTTTTATACTAAATATTTTTAGTAAACTAAAACAGTAAATTTTATTTAGTAAAATAAAAATACAGTTCTGTTACTTCACATATTACCCAGGTGCAAATCTTAATACAGTTATGTCATTAAACTTAATATATTTTGCCATTTAGTCTTTTCAATTTAAGTCAGGATGTAGATGAATGTGTCTACTGTTATGGTTATCTATTTAACAAAAATAATTAAGAAAGTTTTACTTCCTTTATAAGGTACGTGAAACAAAATAAAATAAATAGCTATAGAAAAGAAAAATGGCATTTCACAATAAATCTAATTATATACCTAGAAGACCACATATACTCAACTGAAATATGAAACACTTAGAAAATTGACTAGAAATTAAAATAAAGAACAAAATGTTTTGTAGATTTTCTATAAACACAAGTGGGAAAAAATTTTTAAAATAACTTCTCTGTGTTAATTAGTTAAAAATATAATAAATAAAATCTTATTTACTATGGGAAGAACAAAATATTGAATAAAATTAATAACATTTGTAGAGCATCTATTAATATTTTCTGAAAGAAAAAATGAATATTTGTATACTAAACCTTGTATGGATGTCAATTTTCTATGAATTAATTTATATATTTAAAGACATTGCAGTCCAGTGTGGTGGCTCATGCCTGTAATCCCAGCACTTTGGGAGACCTAGTCAGGCAGATCACTTGAGGTCAGGAGTTTGAGACAAGCCTGGCAACATTGTGAAACTCCATCTGTACTTTAAAAATATAAAAATTAGCTGGGCATGGTGTTGCATGCCTGTATTTCAGCTACTTGGTAGGCTGAGGCAGGAGAATTGCTTTGACCCAGGACTCAGAGGTTGCAGTGAGCCAAAATTGGGCCATTACACTCTAGCCTGGGTGACAAGAATGAAACTCCATTTCAAAAAAAAAAAACAAAAAACAGAGACATTTAAATCAAATTATTTATTATAAATTTTATTATTCTAATGTTTCGTTAAAAGTATAAAATGTGAGAACTAAAAAGAAATGTTGAAAAAAAGGAGAAAATAGTGAAATAAATGTAATAACAATAAAATAAAATAGAAACCTTTAACAATCACTATGGTAGGACTGGCATGAGGTTTGAAATGAATCAAAGTTTCAGGAAAAATAAGCAGAAATAAAACTCTTGAAGTTTTATAGTTAAATATAGGTCAGTGTGCCAGCAGTTTTCTCTCCTTCATCAATGAGAAATTTGGATAATCCATCTTGGCATGTCTTCCTACTAAGTCCTAACTTGTCGTCCAATTGCTCATCACACTGCTCATTCACAGACACTGCCTTCTGATCACAATTGGCACTCCAGATCAAGACTTATTAGCATCGTCTGTCCCAATTTAATAAATACAGAGATTTAATAAAATAAACCATATTCTAAATGAACACTAAGTAAAGACTTCTGGGAAATTAATTATTTGAGAAAAAAATACAATTTTGTCACTTCACATTTTACCCAGGTGCAAATCTTAATAAAGATAAAATAGCTAAAATGTACAAAAATTGTATTGCTGATATATAACTGAAGTTTGTTTAGGAATTCTAAGAGGCAACATTAAAGAGGAAATAGTTAGCATATTTTAAAAGTATCTTTAAAAATACTTGCAGTAAATATGTGTATTTAAACATATTAAAATGATAATTAAAAATTAATTGATATTGATATTTTGTAGATAACATATCTACAAAACAATAATAATAAAATGTCTCAATCTTAAACACATAGAGCTTTTCATAAAACAGTAAGCACAAAATTCTCTTTTTAGAAAGGGCTAATTAGGTGAGTAAATTAATCACAAATAACAAGATGCATTTATCAGGGCATTAAAATATTTCTACTTTACTATAAATACTATAAATGAACATTTAAAATGTACAATTTCTATTTATAATAACCAAAATGAAATAAAGGACATACATTTTTTGAGTAGAAGTTTGTTTTTGTGTTTTATGAACTATAAAATTATCTGTAGATATTTCCTTATACATTTTTTATGATAAGAATATTTAAAAGCTACTCTCTTTGCAATTTTGAAGACTACAATATATTGTTGTTACTATAGTCATTATATTATACAGTAGATCTCTTGAATTTATTCCTCTCATCTAAGTAAAATTTGTATCCTTTGGCCAACATCTCCTCACTTTACCCTCCCAGTTCCTAGTAACCACTATTTCATTTTCAAAGTCTATGATGTCAATTTTTTATATCCCACATATAAGCACAATTTATCCATTCTATAATGTATGCATATTTCTAAACATCTTGTATGTGAGAAGTATATGCAATGTAAATTCAATTTAAATTTCAAAAATCTATATGTTTCTTGCATTTATTTTATATAAGAGAAAATTGTTAAAGATATATTCATTAATATATGTTTTAAATATACATTATGTAATATACAATATATAGGTGAGTGTTCTAATTATGTTTATATTTTATGTTTTATATTTATACATATATTTATTGGATTTATATTTGTATGTTTTAAATTTATATATTTAGAACACTCACTTTCACATTAAGACTTTCAAAAATGGGAAAACAAAAGTTTGGAGAAGAAAAATGATATCATTTTTCAAAATGGCTCCACAATTACTTATCTAGAAATCTGAGTCTAGAATTATTTCAGAATTTGGCATTTTCAGTTTTTTAAGATAATGCATTATATAGACTGCATGCTGCATAGCACTCTGATAGGGTCTATGGCAGCAGACACTAATAAAAAATGTCAGTATGAATATTCACTACAAGGACTACAGAATAAAGACTACAATACCCTCCATCATTCAAGTCAGGTTTAGCTGCCAAATGCAACTGCAGCAAACATAGGGCAAAAACTTTATAAATAAGGAATTTTGGATGTGTGCTTGGGCAAGCCCAGAAAAGGAATCTATTCTCTTCCAACTGATTCTTTTCATGCCACAGGCTTTTTTCTCTAGTGTTGGGGATTTTATTAGTTGTCTTGACATCCCATTTGAACAAGAGACAGATTACAACTTTACAACATCAGAAGTATCATCATCAATCATTTCATGCACTAGACGTTTTTGTATTCCAAAAGCTTTGAGGTGTTATAGTGGCTAAAACATGTAATGTCCTTTGGCTTGAAGAGAATATTAGGTTAGAAATTTATACCACTCTTGTTCAATTACTATCTCTTTGAAATCTACCCCCAAGTGTTTAATAATTGAAAAAGAGTATGGATTAATAAAAATTTTTAAATGCTCTTCTTATAGGTACTGGGCGCTGAGCTTAATATCTAAGATATGAGATGATCTGTGCAGCAAACCACGATGGCACACATTTGTCTATGTAGCAAACCTTCCCATGCTGCCCATGAACCCCTGAATGTAAAAGTTGAAGAAAAACATACTCTTCTAAACTGTCATACAGCAGACAATAAGATATTACATATTTTCATTCATAATCTATTCTCCCTTTATGAAATTGTGTTAGATCTTCCTCTCTCTGCCACTCAGTAGACTCTAAAATATTTGTTTTTGAAAGAACCAAATATTTTACTTAGACTATCTTTTCAAGAAATATAATTTTTAGGATAATAAAAATATATTAATCCATCTGTTTTGCAAACAAGATATAGAAATACAATTAGTTAATAGTGAAAACTTATTGAGTACATACTAAAGCCAGGAAATGGGCTGATGATTTTGCATGGATAATATCAAATGGATCATAAAAAGTTTCCAGATATAATAAACAACTTTAATATTTTTGCCTTACATGTGAGAAAGGGGGGCTTCAATAGATGAAGCAGATTACACAAAATCAGAGATAATATGAGATATAGGTAGAATTCTGATTCCAGTAACAACTGCCCTTAAAACTACTGCAATATATAACTGATCTTGAGAAAAAATACTTTAGAAATTTTCCTCCTGCTGGAGACACAACAAGAGATTTGCCTGACATTCATCTTAAGGGATCTGACTTTGATAAAGTAAGGCTTTCAAATGCAGAGTACTGGCAAGAGAAACCCTACAGTTACATTTTCTGAGTTGCCCTGAGAAGAACTTGGGTAATAAGTAGAAACCAGAAAAAGTGCCCTTTCTTGCCTTCCATACTCTGGCAAAACTGTCCTTGAGGAAAAAGGTTTAAAAAACACATTGGAATTGGTTATAATTAAGCAGGATTTTACTAGAAATATATCTTCATTAATCTTGCTCTCTTTAGCAGTTTAGAAAGATGTTGCTTTAGTTCACAGAGCTAGAGAATTTTTTAACTTTCTGATTTTTGTAACTATATATTTTTCACCTCTTTCAATTAGAAAATCTTATATCTCTTTATGTAGAAATACATATTTTGTACTGGAAGTAATTTGAGTAAATAAAACTGTCCTGGTGGTCAGTTTTTTAAAGGCAGTGATAAATTCTAAAATACATGGAGTAGCAAATGTTATACTATTCTTACCAAATAAACTGAATAACCACAATAATGTTAGAGCATAACGAAAATGAGATATCGATTTTGTTACACAGCCTACTCTTGTACTATGTAATGCCACATTCTATCTGTAGAAATCAAAATTACAGAAATATTTATTGTGAAAATATTCATCTCAATTCATGCCCTAAGGGTGGATCTATGTATTCATTTTGCATATTACTAAAAAATATAACCAACCAGTCACAGATCCTTGTGTCACTCAAACTACAGTCACACCTAATTTTAATATGCTTCACTTTATTTTGCTTTTCAGATATTGTTTTCTTTTACAATTGGAAGGTTGTGGCAATACTGTGTCAAGCAAGTCTCTTGGCACCATTGTTTTATTCAACAGCAGGTGATTACTTCAGTCTTTGTGTCACATTCTGGTAATTCTCACAATATTGCAAACTTTTTTATTATTATTACATTTCTTATGGTGATCTGAGAAGAGTCATATTTGATGTTACTACTGTCATGGTTTTGGGACACCGCAAACCAAACCCATATAGGAAGAAAAACATAATTTTTAAGTTTTGTGTGTGTTCTGACTGTCCCACTGGCCAGCTTTCCTTCATTTGTCTCCCTCTCCTCAGGCCTTCCCATTTCCTAAGACACAGTAATATTGAAATCAGGTCAATTAATAATCTTGCAATGGCCTCTAAGTGTCTAAGTGAAGGAATCTCACCTCTCTTGCTTTAAATCAAAAGTTAGATGTAATTAAACTTAGTAAGGAAGGCATGTTGAAAGCCCGGAGAAGCTGAAACGTAGGCATCTTGCATTACACACGAATTGTGAATGCAAAGGAAAAGTTCCTGAAGGAAAGTAAAAGTGGTACTCCAGTGAACACACAAATGATAAGAATGTGAAACAGCTTTATTGCTGATATGGAGAAAGTTTCAGTGGTCTAGATAGAAGAGCAAACCATCCACATTTGCTAATGCCAAAACTTAATCCAGAGCAAGCCCCTAACTCTCTTCATTTCTGCAAAAGTTTAGAGCTGTGAAGAAGCTGCAGAAAAAAATTTGAAGCTAGTAAAAGTTGGTTCTTAAAATTTATAGAAGGAAGGCTGGGCAGTGGCTCATGCCTATAATCCCAGCACTTTGGGAGCCTTAGGTGGGTGGATCACTAGAGGTCAGGAGTTCAAGACCAGCCTGGCTAACATGGTGAAACCTTGTGTCTACTAAAAAATATAGCCAGGTGTAGTGGTGCTCGCCTGTAATCCCAGCTACTCAGGAGGCGGAGGTAGGAGAATCGCTTGAACCTGGGAACCAGAGGTTGCAGTGAGCCTAGATCACACCACTCCATTCCAGTCTGGGTGACAGAGTGAGACTCTGTCTCAAAAATAAATAAATAAATAAATAAATACATACATAAAGAAATACATAAATAAATAAAAGAAAAGAAAGAAGCCAGTCGCTAATATGTAACTGTAAGGTAAAGCAGCAAGTGTTACCGTAGAAGCTGCAGTAAGTTACACAGAAGCTACCGCTAAGTGTTTTTATGACAATAGCTACGCTAAACAGTAGATTTTCCATGTAGATGAAACAGGCTTCTATTGTAAGATGCCAGCTTATACTTTCTTAGTTAGAGAGGAGAAATCAATGCTTGGCTTCAAAGCTTCAAAGGACAGACTTATTCTCTTGTTATGGGATAATGCAGCTGATGACTTTGCCAAAATCAATGCTCAATTATCATTCTGAAAATTCCAGGGTCTTTAAGAATTATACTAAATTTACTCTGCCTGTGCTCTATAAACAACAAAACCTGTATACAGTATATCTGTTTAACAGCATTGTTTAGTGAATATTTGAAGCCCACTTTTGAGACCTACTGCTTAGAAAACAACATTCATTTTGAAATATTACTGCACTTTACAGTGCACTCAGTCACGCAAGAGCTCTGATGGAGAAATACAGGAGATTAATAATATTTTCATGCCTGCTAACACAACATCTATTCTGCAGCCCATGGATCAAGGAGTAATTTTAAATTTCAAGTCTTACAATTTAACAACTACATTCTATAAAGCTATAGCTGCCTTAGATGGGGATTTCTCTGGTGGACTTCAGCAAAGTAAATTGAAAACTTTCTGGAGAGAAGACACCATACTAGATGTCATTAAGAACATTTGTGATTCATAGGAGGAGGTAATATACGGACATTAACAGGAATTTGGAGAGATTTGGAGAGATTTGGTTCCAACCCTCATGGATGACTTTGAGGACTTCAAGATTTTAGTGAGGGGTCACTGCACATGTAGTGGTAAATAGCAAGAGAAGGTGGACAATAGCAAGAGAGCTAGAATGAGAATTGGAGCCTGAAAATGTTATTGAATTACAGCAATCTCAGTCTGAATGAGTGAGAGTTGTTCATTAAGGATGAGCAAAGAGAATGGTTTCTTGTGACATAATGTACTCCTGGTGAAGATGTTGTAAACATTGTTGAAATGACAACAAAAGATTTAGAATACTACCTAAACTTAGTTGATAAAGCAGTGGCAGGTCTTGAAAGGTTTGACTTCAATATTGAAAGAAATTCTGCAGTGAGAAAAATACTATCAAACAGCATCACATGCTATAGAAAAATCTTTCATGACAGAGTCAATAAATGGCAAATTTCATTGTTATCTTGTTTTACAAGAGTCACAGCTACCCCACAAATCACCAGTCCCCACCCTGACTAGTCAGTGCAATCCAAATCATGGCAAGAATCACCAAAACAAAAAAAAAAAAAAAAAAAAAAAAGATTAGGACTTCCTAAAAGCTTAAATGTTTGTTAGCATTTTTAGCAATACAATATTTTTTAAATTTAAGGTATTGTTATTGCACATTTAACAGGCTGCAGTAGAATGTGAAGAACTTTTATATATACTGAGAAGCCATAAAGTTAGTGCGATTACATTTTATGTAATAGTTCTTTACTGTGGTGGTCTAGAACCAAATCAGCAATATCTCCAAAGTATGCCTGTATTTGGTTATTAGAATGGAAAAAATATGACTTCAATTTACTTAAGTAAAGGGGAAATCTATTTGAAGATGCTGCTGCCGATGATGATGTTGATGTTTTAAAAAGTTAGAGGATGAAATGGAAGGCTGAAACCTAGATTTTTACCTGACAGTAACCAGGTCACTCCCTATATGGTCTACTTAAATTGAGTTAGAGGTCACCTCTAGAATAAATCAACTCTAGCCGTTTTTCATTTGACCCTGTTTCACTCTATTGGAGAATAATATGAGTGAGATAAACACATACACACATTCACACATATGCACACACACTGGGTAGCATGTTTATCAAAGTTAGTCTAAAATCTGTTATTGTGAGAAGTCATCCTGAGCTAGCTCTCTCTCTATGTATGTGCATATATACACATGCATATATACATATGCATATATATAAACACACATACGTGCATATATATGGTCCTTTTAACATGTAATTCCTCAAGAACTCAAAATATCTCTTTAAAGTGGTAAGTATTCTACAAAGTATATATTTATTGATATTTCACTTGAGTATTTTTGAAATTGATTTCTAAGGTAGAGACTTACTCAATTATTGTTTGCCAAACTCCATTCCCCACTGATCCCACAAAACTGCCATTTCGTGATAGAATCTACCCTACAGCCTAACTTCCAAAGGAAAATGATACAATGTATGATAACTGCCTCTTCCTCACCCCTTAAAATTAAACTCTTTATGCTTTGCTCAGAAACATTAGGGTTATCAACCATGTAATCTCTGGGTATCAATTCTATCTAATGACTGAATAAATGCATTGAAATACAGTGGGAAGTTTTCCTTCAGGGTTATTAAGGATGGCCTGCATATGCATTTTTCTTTTTCAAGCTGGAAAAAATATGTGTTATATAGGGAGCAACTTTTTATGGCTAAGACATTTGAGTAGAAGGGAATTGTCTGTCTACAATAGGGAGATTTTTAAAGGGGAACTGGCTCATTGGTATTCTAATTACAGGCCAGTTAAATAATCCATCTCTAATAATTACCCCTGAAATTTAGGAAAATGTAAATCAGATTTGCCCACTATGAAGCCCAAATTTCAGTGTGCTAATTTTTTGAGCATAGTCAAGGTAAAAAACAAAAGATAACTAATTAGAAAATATGTCCATTTTTTAAAGTTTTATGAGGGCCTCTGCAAGTTCTCATCTCTCTTTGAGATTATTTTTAAAGTAAATAGGCTAAGGGAAATGAGAACCGTGAATGCAACTAGGTTCATAGTGAAAATGACAGTGCATGTATTAGTGACATTATAATATTGAATATATATAATATTCAAAAAGGGTCCATTTATTAAGTAAGGTATATGGATGAATTATTTTTTTTTTCCAATTCTAAACCTGGGTTTGTATTATATGTGCACATTATAGATCATGTGGGCCAACCCATGAACCAAGTGAATTTATTTTGGCAGTGTAACAATATTACTAGAAAGAGAATATTATGAATTATTTGCAGAGTCATATGAAATATGGCCTCCATTCTAGGAATGGTACATTACAAAGCCATGTTTCTAGACATGTAGAAAATTGACTGAAATTTATCTTGTAAATCATTGGTTAAGACTACAAACTCCACATGATTAAAACAAAAAAGATTTGACCCCAGAGCTTAGTCAAATGTAAGAATATAGTGAGTGGTAGAGAAATAATTCATTAGATTATTACAAGAATATACTCTTTTTTGACCTGTAGACCTTAATATTCTGAATGCTGTTAATTCATATTTATTATTTTTATATGTGTCCAAAACAGCAAAGACTTGTTTTATGTTTTACCAATTAAAATTGAATTTCATGGATCAACAGAGTTTGTTGTAGAGTGTTTTTAATACTCTACCATTATGTAAACTCCATTATATAACTCCAGACATATTTTTTCCTTCTAGTCCAAAAATCCTGGGTAGCCACAACTATTTATTTTGGATTTTAAGCTCCCAGGCCACCAAATATTATAGATAATGCCAATTAGTTTCACCAGATAACTTTAATCTCAGAGTAATTCTAAACATTATAAATTTATCTCCAATAACATTTCTTACAAAGGATATTCAGTATTTCTCTTTTTCTGTAGTCTCTGAATCTGTGTTCATGTATTTTCCTCCCCCTCCTGTTTTCATTTATGAACTACTAAGGACAGTCTCTCCATTTATTAATGTACTGCATTTCAACCCCTTTCACCTATTAGGAAAATATGTCATAAAGTTATCTCCTTTTTTGTCTGCCTTTCTATTCACTTTTCTCCCCACATGGCTCTGTTTTGTCAAGCAAGTATAATGCAGGTGGTGAGGTCAGGAGTATTGAGGATGCTTTCAGAAAAATGATGCTAATCTAACCTGGCTAAGGAGAAAACAAGAGCACTAGGAAATGATAAAAAATAAAAAACATAATAGAATCAATACATCAGATACCTAAAAACTTGTGGGAGTTGACACATTAAAGAAAAAGTGATTAAATGTAAGAATTCAAAAGTTTACATATTTTAGCTGTTGTGAATGGTGGGAGTACAGATATCTCTTTGATATATTGATTTTATTTCTTTTCAATATATTTCTAGAAGCAGAATTGCAGAATCATATGGTATTATATTTTTAATCTCACGAGAACCTCCATACAGTTTTCTGTAGTGTCTGTACTAATGTCCATTCCCACCAACAGTGTTTGAGGTTCCCCTTTCTCCACATCCTCATTCACATCTGCTACATCCCATCTTTTTGTTAAAAGCAATTTTAACTGGTGTGAGAGTATAACTCATTTTGGCTTGGTTTTGCATTTCTCTGATTAGTGATGTTCAATATTTTCTTATATACTTGTGGCCATTGGTATATTTTCTTTTGAGAAATGTCTATGTAGATCTTTGGCCCATTTTTTAATTGTAGTTTTGTTTGATATTGAGCTCCTTATATATCCTGCTTATTAATCCCTTGTCAGATGGATAGTTGTAAATATTTTCTCCTATTCTGTGGGATGTCTATCTTGTTGTTTCCTTTGCTGACCATATGCTTTTATGCTTGATGTAATCCCATTTGTCAATCTGTGCTTTGGTTGTCTGTCCTTTTGGAATTTCATACAAAAAGACTTTGCCCAGATCAGTGTCCTAGAGAATCTCCCCAATGTTTTCTTCAATAGTTTTCATAGGCTCTGGTCTTACATTTAAGTATTTAATTCACTTACATTTTATTTTCATGCATAGTGAAAAATACTAGTCTAGTTTAATTTGTTGGCATATGAATATTCAGATTTCTCAGCATCATTTATTGAAGATACTGCTCTTTCTTCACTGTATGTTATTGGCCCCTTGTCAAAGATGAGTTGGTTATAAATGTGTTAATGTATATGAGTTATATATTCTGTTCCATTGGTCTGAATTTCTGGTTATTATAGCTATGTAGTAAATTTTGAAGTCACACATTGTTTTCTTGCTCAGAATTGCTCTGGCTATTGAGGATCTTTTATGATTTCACATACATTTTAAAATTATTTTCTGTTTCTGTGAAAATGTCATTGGTACTTTAATAGGGATTGCATAAAATATGTAAATAGCTTTGAGTAGTATTACCATTTAAAAAATATCAATTCTTACCATCCGTGAGCATGGAATAACTTTCTGTTAAGTGAAATAAACCAAGCATAGAAATACAAATATTGCATGTTTATCTTTTATATGTCAGAGCTAAAAGAGTGTATTCTATAAACATAGAAAGTAGAATGGTGGTTACCAAAGGCTGGGAAAGGTAGGGGGCAGGGACAATAAAGGTGATTAATGGGTTCAAATATATTGTTTGATTGATGTAATTAGATTTAGTGTTTAATACATCAGTAGAATGATTATAGTTTACAGTACTCTATGGTACATTTCAGCACAGTGAAAATAATAATTGGAGTATTTCTAGCATGAAGAAAAAAAGAAATAAGTTTACGAATAACACAACTACACAGACTTGATCTTTATAAATTATATGAATATATTAAATTATCACATGTACCTTGAAACTATGTATGTCTGTTATGCATCAGAAAAAGACTGTTTTGTAAAAAAATTGGAAAATACCCAATGTAGATGATGGGGCGATGAATTCAGCAAACCACTACCATGGTATGTGTATACCTATGTAACAAATCATGATCTGCACATGTATCCCAGAGCTTAAAGTATAATAAATAAATTTAAAATATAAATTTATAAATATTTTAAAAAATGGGAAATAATAAATTTGAAACATACATGTAAGTGGAATACAAGAAAAAATGAATGAAAAAGATAACATTAAAAAGCATAACACATTAAAAACAATAATTTA
Organism: Cacajao melanocephalus; assembly: GCA_963573385.1. Classification (NCBI taxonomy): domain Eukaryota; kingdom Metazoa; phylum Chordata; class Mammalia; order Primates; family Pitheciidae; genus Cacajao; species Cacajao melanocephalus. Next base: position 27,058 of record CAUYLG010020132.1, on the reverse strand, counting down.
AAAATATATTTTTGATTTTTATAATATTTTTTATTTTGCTTTAAGTTCTTGGTAATGCTTAGAACATGCAGGTTTATTACATAGGTATACATGTGCCATGGGTGTTGGCTGCACCTATCAACCCCTCATCTAGATCAACCCATCAGCCTAAAAACCATCATGTAGTTATTTGTCCTAATGCTCTCCCTCCCCTTGTCCCACCCCCCAGCAGGCCCCAGTGTGTGATGTTCCACTCCCAGCGTCCATGTGTTCTCACTGTTCAAGTACCACTTATGAGTGAAAAAAGAGGTGTTTGGTTTAGTGTTCCCATGCTAGTTTGCTGAGAATGATGGTTTACAGCTTTATCGATGACTTTCAATTTGGACATGAACTCATTATTTTTCATGGCTGCATAGTATTCCATGGCATATATGTGCCACATTTCCTTTATCCAGTCTGTCAATGATGGTCATTGGTCTTGGTTCCAAGTCTTTGCTATTGTGAACAGTGCTGCAGTAAACATCCATGTACATGTGTCTTTCTAGTAGAATGATTAATAATCCTTTGGGTATAGACCCAGTAATAGGATTGCTGGGTCAAATGGTATTTCTGTTTCTAGATCCTTGAGGAATTGCCACACTATCTTCCACAATGGTTGAACTAATTTCCACTCCCACCAACAGTATAACAGCATTCCTATTTCTCCACATCCTAACCAGCATCTGTTGTTTCCTAACTTTTTAATGATCACCATTCTAAATGGTATGAGATGGTATCTCATTATAGTTTTAATTTGCATTTCCCTAATGACTAGTGATGATGAGCTTTCTTTCATGTGTTCATTGGCTACATAAATGTCTTCTTTTGAGAAGTGTCTGTTGATTCCCTTTGCCCACTTTTTCATGGGGTTGTTTTTTTCTTGTAAGTTTCTTTAAATTGCTAGTAGATTCTGGATATTAGCCCTTTGGCAGATGGATAGATTGCAAAAAGAAATTTCTCATTCTATAGGTTGCCTATTCACTCTGATGATAGTTTCCTTTGCTGTGCAGAAGCTCTTTAGTTTCATTAGGTTACATTTGTCAATTTTGGCTCTCATGGCAATTGCTTTTGGTGTTTTAGTCATGAAGTCTTTGCCTATGCCTGTGTTCTGAATGGCATTGCCTAGTTTTTCCTCTAGGGTTTTCATGGTTTTGGGTTTTATGTTTAAGTCTTTAATCCATCAGGAGTTAATTTTTTTTTATAAGGAAGGGGTCCAGTTTCTGTTTCCGGCATATGGCTAGCCAGTTTTCCCAGCACCATTTATTAAATAGGTAATCTTTTCCTCATTGCTTATTTTTATCAAGTTTGTCTAATATCAGATTGTTATAAATGTGTGGTGTTATTTCTGAGGCCTGGTTCTGTTCCATTGGTCTATATATTTGTTTTGGTACCAGAACCATGCTGTTTTGGTTACTTGTATTCTTGTATATATTTGAAGTCAGGTAGTATGATGCCTCCAGCTTTGTTCTTTTTGCTTAGGTTTGTCTTGGCTATACGGGCTCTTTTTTTTTTTTTGGTTCCATATGAAATCTAAAATAGTTTTTTTTTTTTTTCTAATTGTGTGAAGGAAGTCACTGGTAGCTTGATAGGAATATCACTGAATCTAAAAATTACTTTGGGCAGTATGGCCATTTTTACTACAAAATGATGCAGATAAAACTCAAATGCATATTGCTAAATGACAAGTCTGAAAAATCTATATATTGTGTGAATCTCATTATATACCATTCTGGAAAAAGAAGAATTTCAGAGATATTAGACAGACTGGGGGTTGTCAGGTGTGTTTGGGAGAGAATGGGGGAGAATGAAACAGGTGAAGCCTAGTAAATACTACCTCAGCCAGTTCATCAGATTTAACATCAACAGTAATATTACATGTTGGCATTCTGTACGTTTGACAGGATGATATGAGAATGGCACTTTACCTCTGTTGCCTTGATACAAACTAATAATGTTAGTCTAATCACGAAAAATATGAGACAATCCCCATCAAGGGACGTTCTCCTATACACCTGAACAATGCACCTTAAAACTGTCAAAAACATCAAAACAAGGAGCATCTGAAAAAGTACTACAGCCAGGAGGTGTCTAAAGAGATAATATTAATACAATGTGGTATCCTGTATGGGATTCTGAAACATATAAGTATAGCAGTAGATAAGAACTATGAAATTATTAAAAATCTGTGCATTTTATAAGTTAATACTATATAATTATTATCTCATTATTTGTGATGACTACACTGATGTAAAATGTTAAGAGTAGAAGAAACTGAGTATAGAGCTCATGGGAACTCTAATAGGTGTACAACTTTTTTCTAAATATAAAACCACAGTAACAAGTTTATATAAAGTTATATCTACAACACAATGACTTCTAAATAAAATGCAAATAAGAAGTTTTTAAAAAAAAGAATAAGAAAAAAGGAAAACAATCACTAATAAGATGAAGCCTGAAAATTTATATGTGAAATACATTTAAAAGCCTATTTTTGGTTTACAGTTATATCTTTAAAACTTTCAACATACATTTTAACCAGTCTCTCAAGTGTCTTAAAAATAATAAAATCAGCAGCATCGTTTTATTAATCAAAGAGACCCTCCATTCAAAGAGCAACTACTTGTTGTCACTGAGAGGCAAGTATTTTTAATGGCCAAATTCATGTTTATGCTACATATTCAATCTCCATTTTAGGAATGATATTTAATAGTGGGTTTCTTTAACCAAGAAATGGAAATGCATATTCTCCAGGTTTTGCTCAGTATGACATTTCTCAAGCAGTTGTTTTAAATCAAGTTTTGTCATTTTTGACTCTGCAGGTTACCCAATATGCTGAATGGCTGTTTTTAACCACTTGGACAAGAAGTCAAAGAAATAACTATGCACAAAATATTTTCACGAATTTAGCAGTTTGTCTTAGCTATTCTTTCAACTGACCTTCCCGTGGCTTAATATTTTGCCATTTGCACAAAAACACTCTTTTGTTTATTTGCTTTGTTTTCTTGGTGGTGAATTCAATTTATTGTTAACCAGATGTAGCCTTCAAGCATTAAGTCCACCTGTTCACAGACATTGCTATCTGGGCATGCAGCCACTATAATGCCTGAGTTCTTGAATGAATGCAGAAGTATTGACTAACTTTCCATACACCCATAAACACAAAATCTACACAGGGTTTTATCTGATGTTTTTGAAAGGTAATCCCTTTTATCTCACATTTCTTTGCTATGACATTTTCAGTTTCTGATTTCTATTATTTAGAACCTACTGAATTAAGCTGCTTTACATGTCAGCTTTAAGTATGTTACTTATGGAAAACACATACACACACCCAAGGGAACAAAGACTTTTGGATATAAAAACGGAATAGAATTATCAAATACTTAGCTAGATCTATGTTATTTAAGCAAATAACATTAACTTAATGTAACTGATACTTTGCTAATTAGAGAGTTTGTAATACTTCGGCCAAATGTAAATCTTTTTTTTAAAAAAAAAAAAGAAAAAAAAAACAAGACAGCCAACATTATTTTTACATTTGTTTTACAATGTTTTCCTCAATAACAGGAATACAGTGAGGCAACATTCTATGTGTTTGGTAAATATTAATTCAGTCTAAACTGACATAACCTTTTGAGGTACCTAAATTATTACTATGTACATTTTACAGATAGAGAAATTGAGCAAAGAGTAACTTGCCTGATGTCAAACTGCTGGCAATTTTCAGGATCAAGTTTGAAATCTAGAGAGCTCTGCTCAAGAAATCATGTTCTAACCACTACATTATACTGTTCTTTATCAAGGAACAAGCCTTTAAATGACTTTGCGAAAACAAAAATATTCAGCTATTATTTGTTTATATTGATTTTGGGGTTGTTATAAATTGTCTTGAAAATATTCATTTTACAATATATTATTCTAATTTCTCATTTACATGAAGAGGTCACATTATTTTACTGGGCACAATCACAAATAGAAAATTTTAAGTGTTTGAGGAGAAGTAAAAAAGAAAAGTTGAAATTTGACTTATCCTTGGCAACAAAACCATGTGCAAATCAATTTGTGACCTTGAAAAAATTATAACTTTTTTTGATCTTCACCTTGTTCTTAGGGATAAACCCGTTAAAATCAAATAAAAAGGCATTAAACCCAGCTGTCTACATTATTTGCATGGTTCTAATTATGAGCACAGGAATTACTGTAATAGATGTAACCCTTTTTATTATACAAACTGCAACCAAACATTGTCATCCAATTCTTATATAAAAATACATGTCTATAACATAGTATAATACGATGAGGCAATAAACCTAATTTTTAAATATACTTTAAAGTGCTGATTAAGATTTAGAGACAGGAAGCAAAAATATATAGGTAATATTTTTAGAAAGCTACATATAATCCTCATTGTTAAAATTGAACCAGTAATTATATTCTTCTATCAGTGGCTAGTTGTTTCAGCTTGGCCATTGATTGAAGATATTAAATTAGCATTTATTTTTACACAAGTAACCTTCTTGGATTAGGCATAACATATTTACCAGGTATAGTTTAGAAACATAGTTGCACTTACAAGTTACAAATACCATTTATCTTATGGTTTGCTTATTCTTTTGTCTTAAATTCACACTATGAATAGTTAAACACCAAGGATCTTCTCTAACTTTAATTATGCACAAACTTCAGAAATTTTAGCAGTTTTTAAACAAGCTTATCTCCTTATGAGACTAATAATATTCCCATAGAATTGTTGAGAATAGGAGTATTTTTTGAAGGCAAAGGCACCATGTGTAGCTACAATAAAATTCCCATTTAATTATAATGTGACCCACTGTAAAATATAATATTAGCATGTCAAGTCAATTTTATGCTCCCCTCTTCTCAGGCTATTTAGCACAACAAATTTCATGCTAATCAGTTTGAGCATTTAAAGTCAAAGATGGAAATTTGTCATTTCTGCATATCTTATGAGACATATGTATGCATACATGTATTTATGGTAAACGAAGCCCAGTATTGCAATTTAAATTAGCATTGACACTTTAGCATAAGTTTCATATTATAATAATTTATATACTAATAGGAATATATTAATATAGAAATAATATTGCACCAAATAGAAAGCATGACATAATCCATAAGAAAACTGGGAGAGAGAATTATACATCAAAAAATCTCGAAAATGGTTACTTCCAAGTGTCATGATTTTTAATAACAGTTATTTTTTTAACTCATGGCCATTTTATATTTTTCTATGGTGTGAATACATTATTTGTTAATTGTGTACACATTAAGACCGCGTCAACTGGATTCTAATTACTTAAGGTTAATAGACTACAGAATGGATTCACAAAATGCAGAAAAAAAATACAAGATATAGGTTATGTTTCTTCATATAAAAGACTAAGATTTTAGTAAGAACTCTTCCTTCTGCAGGGGACAGCTGTGATAGTTATATAATGTAATTTTATAATTCTATAAATTTTTATTTTATAATTGTATTATAATTTTCAAATTTAATTATAAAATTCATAATATAACATTTTTACAAGTAAAAAGAAATAATAGTCATTCATAATGTCTCATAAAGTTTAGAATGAAATGCACAATTACTCAACTATGATGAATCACGAATATGGAGCATATGCTAAAATAAAAAGACAATTAAGACTGGCCCTGAGAAGAATCAGCCATTAGAACCAAGAGAGGAAAAGTGTTTGTGACTATTATAATCAAATAAATTAACTAATGCAACGCATATTTTTAGTACATAAAATCTCAGTAGTAAAGAAGAAAATCTCAACAAGGAATAGAAACTAAAAATAATCAAATAACAATTCTAACATTGAAAATTAGAAGCTTGAAAAAAATTCATTGGATAAATTTAATGAAATGTATGTGACAAAGGAAAGCATAAACTAAATATATACTAATAGACATAATCCAGGTAAAGAATATAGAGATAAAGTACTGAAAGATTTGAACAGACTTTATCAAAGGATCAGGCATATTTATACCTACAATAACAAACATGGTAAGATTAAGAATGGGCAATAACATTCAGAAAATAGTTGATGTACTTTCCCAAATTTGTTGAAAGAAATTTTCAGGCATAAGATGAACACCAGGCAGGATAAGTACGAATAAGCTCAGTCTTGTTGGGAAAAGCAGCAAAGGAGAAAGGACTTGCAGAGTGCCTACATAAATTGGTTCTGAGTAACACGTAAACAAGGAACAACAAACTGCGGAGGGCCGCAGGAGGCCTCTGAGGAGGAAGGCCTCTCCATGCCTCATGTTCCGGTGCAGGGTGACCTCATCTCTGTTACCATAAACATTGTGCTCGAGGATGTAAAACCCTTTTGTAGCTCTATGATGTAGCCAGATTGTAGGCTCCTTATAAGGTCCATGTTTCACCAGCTGCACATAGATAATAAACTAAAGATAACCACATGTTCTTCTTTTGTGAAACTCCCAAACCACCGCTGTTATCAGTCCTTAGAAAGACACACCAGTCTGGGCTCACTGATTCACTCTGTCATCACTCCACCCCTACCCTATGGATCAAAGTGATTGTAACCAATATAGTGTAGGTGATCAGAGTTTGGGGCCTTCACTGTCTTCTCTAAAGTAATGACGGATGGCCCCTGGTCCCACTATCTCTCTTAATCTGTCTTTTTCTCATTCCTTTGTCACCACTGAACATGAGGTACCCATGGGTGATGTAGCGATGGTTCCTTACAATTCTGAGACACATCATATTTAAACTGCTTAAAGCCAAAATTATATAGCAAAGCTTGAAAGATGCAAGAAAAAAATTACATATTGATGCAGAATAACAATGATCCACCAATAACAGTGGAAGACAGAAGAAAGTGGAACACATACTTTAAACAACCAAGAAGAAATATTAACTCAGAATTCTGTACACAGGAGAAATTTTATTCAAGAATGAATGTAAATAAATAAAAGGAAAACTAAGAAAATTTTTCAAAAGCTGACTTGTTCCAAAATAAATGTATGGAATTTTTTACCTTAAAATGTAATGCCAAATGAAAACTTATATCCTCATAAAAAAAATGAAGATCAGAAATGATACATATCTGTATTTCTATAAAAATGGGTTTTTTTGTTTGTTTTTTATTTTTTTGCCTTTTCCCACTTTAATTTGCTTGTAAACAATAGACTTATTTTACAGCTATGGTCCTGTGTGGCTTAAAATGTAAACGGGCACATTATAAGTAATTACAACATATTGGATGGGAAGAGAAAAATGACAAGTGAAATCAGAATGATGAGAATGTTTTGAACTGAATATATGAAATTTGTGAGAATCAGTCATATGCATGTTTAAAAGTAAACTTATAGTTGTAATTGCTTACATTGGAAACACAGAAACATTGCTTAATAAATTTCTAGTCTAACTATCTAAAATAGAAAAAGAGCATATTTAATGGAAAACAAATGGAAGGAAAAATGCAAAGGTAAGAGCAGAAATAAATGAAATAGAAAAGAAAGTCAAAAGAAAAAGTAAAATGAAGCCCAAACCTATTTTTTTAAATAAGTCATAAAATACATAGATTTCTTATCAAGCTCCTTATCAAGAAAAGTGAGAAAAAATTACCAATACCAGAAATTACATAGAAAACATCACTCAAAATCCTTCAGAAAATAAAATAATAATGAGACAATTACAAAATATACCAATGATTTTGCAACCTAGATAAAATAGAACATTTTTAGAGATTCCTTAAAGGACTAAAGGTAGATGTACCATTCAATCTAGCCTTTTCTCTACTGAATTATCAATCCAAAGGAAAAGAAGTCATTATATGGAAAAGACACTTTCCCATGAATATTTATAGCAGCACAATTCAAAATTACAAAGACATATAACCAAGCTAAGTGTCCACTGACCAATCACTGTCTAAGGAATATATATGTATATATACCATGAAATACTATTCAACCATAAAAAGGAACAAAACAATGTCATTGGCAGCAATTTGAATGGAGCTGGTGGCCATAATTTTAAGTGAGGTAACTCAGGAATAGAAAATCAAATATTATAGGTTATCACTTATAAGTGGGTGCTAAGCTATGAGGACACAAAGATACACAGAGTGATATGCTGGACTTGGAAGACTCAAAATGGAGAGGACACGAAGGAGATGAAAGATAAAATCTACATATTGAGTATACTAAACCTCAGAATTCACCATTGTAGAATTCATCCATGTTAACAAAAACCACGTGTACCCTAGGACATACGTTACTAATCCTTAGTGTAGCAGAAACAAAAAGCAATTCTATAGAAAGAACTTTTCCACCAAAATAAACCTCTAGGCTCAGAAGTCTTTAAAAATAAATCTAAAAATGTTCTATTTTAAAATGTTCTAAAATATTTCATTTTAGAGAAGTATAATACCAATATGTTATACAGTTTTTCAGAAAATTGAGACATTTCTGTCACCTTAATTTTGAAACTAGACAATTACTAAAAGAAAACTACAGTCTAATATTTTTATAAACATACATGAAAAATTGAATCCAACAACAAATAAAAATGAGACTATGTTACGACCAACTCAAGTTTATCTCAGGAATGCAGAATGTATGAATATTTGTAAATACTTAAGTGCAATGTATAATAGTAAAGGGAAAGAGAAAAACACAAAATAATTTCAAGAGATACAAAATATAATATGACAAAATGTATATCCTTTTATGACAAAAACCCCCAGTAAACTAGAAACAGAAGAGGTATTTCTTAGCTTGATTAATACCACCTATTAACAATCTAACATCAGATCAATGGTGAAAGGCTTTATGCTTGTTAAGCATTAACCATATTAATTGATCCTTTTATCAGAAGTACTAGGCTGTGCAATAAGGCAAGAAAAACAAAGTAAGATTACACAAATTTGAGTTTAAAAAAGGAAAACATTTTTATTTGTTGATAGCATAGAAAAATTCTAAGAAAATCCACAGATATAAAAGATACAAAAACTAATAAACAAATTTAAGAAGATTACAGCAGTAATATAAACAATAAATTGTATTCTATATGTTTTATTGAAAATTTAGAAAAACATAATTTAAAATAAAACTTCCTTCATAATAGTACTGTAAAAATATAATTATTAGAATAAATTTAAAGAAAGATATACACTGGAAGTTGCAAAACAATGCCATATCAATTAAATGAAACCAAAATGAACTGAGAGGTGCATAATCAAGAATTGGAAGACTCCATAATTAATGATCTTCTCAAAACTGATCTATAGATCAAGTCAATTGAAATTAAATCCTAACAGGCTTTTCAGAAGAAACTTATGAGCTTATATAGGTTTATTATCTAAGACAAATTTTTGCTAAAAAAATTTCAAAAAGGGTGTGGTGCAGATAATTACTGGAATAGACTGTATATATGTATATGTATATATACATATATATTTATTTTATTAAAAAGTATATGTCTTAGGATTTCTGCAACTCAGGCTCTAAATTCCTCTCTTCCAGCTACTCAATAGACCTTCTCCTACACATATTGTTTAAACTTTCTATTTCCCCATGCATAAAATGGGAATGATAGCTCCCTTGCAGTGTGATTTTGAAGATTATAAATAATGTATGTAAAGTGCTAGCATTGACTTTGATGCAGAATATTTGATAAGTTAGTAGAAAATAAGTTTGTTTTTGGAGATACATTATTATAAAACAGATACAATGAAAAATAATCCTCACTAAAAACTTATCTGTAGAACACCAAAGGAAAAAGTAGATAGCAGTTTCTTTCTCCATGAAATACATTGTGATTAAAAACAATTCAGAATTGAAGGTAACATTTTAAAAACACTTAAATAAAAAACTGTCTTCTGGAATTTAGTCTTTGTATATTAAGGCTATATAAATCAAAATTTAATTTCAGTTTTAGGTGATTCTTAGATCAAATGTTTTATTAATCTGTTTTCATGCTGTGGATAAATACATACTGGAGATTGGGCAATTAACAAAAGAAAGAGGTTTAATGAACCCATAGTTCCATGTGTCTAGGGAAGACTTACAATCATGGTGGAAGGTGAAGGCACATGCCACATGGCAGCAGACAAGAGAAGAGAGATTGTGCAGGGAAACTCTCCTTCATAAAACCATCAGATCGCAGGGGCGTTTTCACTATCACAAGAATAGCACAGGAAAGACCCACCCACATGATTCAATTATCTTTCACCAGGTCCCTCCACAAGAAAGGTAATTATGGAAGCTATAATTCATGATGAGATTTGGGTGAAGACACAGCCAGACCATACCAAATATGTATAATACATTCAATATTATTATTTATTTTATTTATTATATAATTACATTCAGATAAGTACTTTTATGACAAGTATAAGTACTTTTATAACATCATAGAACAGTTTGTATATGTCCAATCTTGGTCAACAGTAAATATTTGTAGTTTTCAAAATCCATGCATGGGTAAATAAAAAAATAATTTTTACTTATAAGTGTCTAACATATCCATAATAATTGATTTATCTTTTGAAAATATGAAAATATAAAACAAATATTCCACAGATAAAAATATCACCATATAATAATATAAAACTTATTTCAAAATATCTATATTTAAGTGTAATAATTATAAATATTTTTATTTTCCACATGAAGAATCTATTAGATTAACTAAATCATTCTATTAATGTTTAAAAATAAGTGTCATAATATGTAAGGATGAATGTGAGGATGAATGATTAGGGTTGGTAGACTACTCTTTCTACTAAACCCTTTTGCTTTGGATCTCACTACTGGAATTGTAAATGCACCATAAGGTATTTGTGTTTGTTATCAAATCTTTAAATTGTTGATGTAATTATTATTGTCATTACATAATTTATATTATATAAACCAGTGGAATATGTGTGACCATGTTTAAGTTTCTCATTTTATAAAAATTAGAAAAATTGCTAAGAAAATATTACTAGAAATCTGATGTAATACAACTGTGATAATTAAATATAAAAATTACATGGAGAAAATTTGCAAATTTCTGTGTTTTTCACTACTTTAAAGAAAACTTCAGTAGACACATCTGTACTTTGCCACTGCACATGTTGATACATGACAAAAATGACAAAATAAAGATATGATCAGGGTATCTACATTCAATAAATTGCCCTTTCTCTAATAATGGAGTAAAACATAATGTGTAGTTATGGATGATCACTACTAACTACACCAAAAAGCTTTAATACATTGGCAACAAATTTTATGTTAATTAAAATTTTGAATTCAAGATGTTTACCATTTATTAAATGTGTTACTCAAAAAGAGTGTACTGAAAGTCATTTTGAAAAAGCAGTGTGTTGAGATTAAGCTATTTGAAAATGAGATGTTGACAAAATGTATTTTCATAATCCTACTTAACAAAGAATCTTGGGAGGGTAACTAAAGAGTTGATTAAATTAATAAAGCTTTATGAGTTATTTATATAAATACTTCTTTCATTGTAAATAATTACTATAAATTTCAAAAAATCAAATCAGCATGAAGAAGTTACATATTTCCTTCAAATTTCTCAAAAATGAGAAATTTGACATTTTTCAAGTGTTAAATACCATTTTTGTTGAAAGCTCATAAACATTGAAGATTGTTAGGCTTTCTGACACATTCATGTATTAAAACCACATTTGTAAATTATTGCAGCCACAGTGTTACAGAGCTGCAAAAGTTGAAAAAACAAAATCTTGGATGAATAAAACACAGTATTTCGTTGTTTCTTCCATATATTTAAATGCAAAAAGTATTCAGAGATGCCTGAGTTACAATAGTAGGTATTAAAATAATATGTTAAGGTCATCTTCACTAGTTCAAATAATTTTCAGTGAGCTCTAAAGAGATTTCTCATTGTTTCATGCCTGTCAGGTATCATAAAATAAATTTACTTCTATATATTCCCACAGAATTATCAAAGAGAAGGTAGACTTGGGTTACAAATAATAACCATTTATTTGATTACAGGATACAAAATCTTAGTTTAGCTTTGCAATTCCTAGGATAGAATAGCAATTTTGTAAACGTAAGTGCCATAAACATCTATCAGTCGTATTTACTTAATACAGAACTATAAAGACCCAGGAATTGTAAAACGAATGAATATACCTTGATTACCACATCACATACCCAAAACTTCAAAAATTTACCACAGCTTAATAAGAAGAAAACTGAATCACAAAGAGGTGAAGTTAGGAGCCTCAAGCCACAAAAGAAAGTAAAGGTGGAGTCAGATTCCAAGTCATTTAGTTCAATTCCAATGCCGGCATTTATTTAACTGTAATGAAGTGGTGCTCTTTAAATCTGAACAAAAAATTAATGGCAAGCTCACTTCATTTACACAATAACAAAAGTTACTAATTGTTAATAATCATGAGTGACAGAGGTAAGAAATATCTAGTTATATTTTCTAGTCTCTATTCGTTATCTGCTTAGGATGCTGTATGTACATTTTCTTCCTGGCATGGCAGATGAGGCTTTTTTCCACAGTGTCTTTGCCACACAAATAAATATAAAATATTAACTCATTGTCCCAAATAATAATTCCAGGCAAAGCACATACCGAAAATAATTAGTTTGGAGCTGACAATTTCTGCAGTTAGATGAAAATAAGCACAATACCAGTCAAATGGAGAACACTGTAAGAATTTCTACCTAAAGTCTTTTATAAAGACAGTATAGGTGATGGTGGCGGCAGCCCGTCTGGAGCGGCTGCTGTGAGGATGCCAGCTTCAGCGGTGCAGATGTGGCCAAGGCTGCGCATTCTATGAATGCTGAGAACAGGTGATCCCAGCGGGAGCCCCAGCCCTTACCAGTTGGTGGGGTGAGAGACACTCTACCAGACACAGCTTCCAAATCCCCAGCCGCGGCTCCAGATCTGGGCATCTCTGCGCTCTCAAGGGCCCGGGAAGTCCTCCACCCCTATGGTATTGGAAATGCCTGCTCCAGTTCCCTGGCCTCTCCCTGCTCCCAGCGCCTCTCTGGTGTCACCAAGCCGGTGTGTGCATAGTGTGCACCAAGCCGGTGTGTGCAAGCTGGTGTGTGCACAGCTGCAACCCAGCCAGGTGTGTGCATAGTCAGCACAGTGCTGACATGCCAACCCCCTCTGGTCTCCAGGGGCTGAGGGAGGCTCGGAGCTGGCCTGCAGGCACCCCTTGGCGGACAGCCTGGGCTCTGTGAACAGCACGTTGATTGTGGCAGGAGACAAGTTCCTGTGCAGGGAGGGGCAGGTCCAGGTGAAACCCCATCTTCAAGCCAGGGATGGCCTGAAACCTGGGGCCCCGGCTGGCTGCCAGTTCTGCGTGGAGTTTGCCACCTGGAGTGAAAACTTCATTGATGCCTTTTGGCCAATTCAATGTTGTCTTTTCCAGGCCCGCCCATGACTGCCTCATGCAATCAGCAAATCAGCATCCACTTCCTCTATTCTGAGCACAGAAAAAAATCAGACTCAGCCAGACTCAGACACTTTTTGGGATGACCTGCCTGTGGAAAGGGGATACCCACTTTGCGTCCCTTGAGAGCTGTTGTTTCACTCAATAAAGCTCTGCTCTGGCCTGCTCACCCTCCAGTTGTCTGCATAACCTCATTCTTCCTAGATGTGAGGCAAGAACCGGAGACCTGCTGAAAGGCAGGAACAAAGGGAGCTGTAACATGTTCCTGGCTGGCTTGCTTGAGCTGTGGGTGGTGACAAGCTCACAGATGGTGGAAGTGAAGGGTGGTCACCCTTCTGGTGGCCTAGACATCAGGATTCCTCAAACCAGAACTGCTATAACAATATAGCCCTCTGCCAGCCTGGGCAGCCACCCCACACAACCAGAAGCAAAGGCTGGGCGGTCCAGCCGAGGAGCTGCCCAAGAGCTGTAACACAAACAGGCTGATATCAACCTCCCCCTTCCAAAACCCACCCCCTTGCTCACTGAGAAGGCTTGAAGAGCTGCAGCTCTTCTGGGATCCCAGACCTAGAGGCTCCCAGGAACAGAGATGTGACACCCTCTTTGGGGCTCTGCAGTTTCTGGCATCTCCCAGCTTTCTAGTGCCACTGAGTTCCCCTCATTCAGACACTGGTGCCCTCCGCAGAAGCTGCTTGTGATATGTCTGGTTTAGCTGCAGCCTTGCACAGAGCTAGCAACTGTGCCAGTGCTCGGAGCGCCCTGCCCCACCACAGTATCCAGCATGCCTTGCTGCGTGCAGTGCTGGACCTCACACTCACTCACACACCCCTTGGTCCTTGGTGCCTGGCTCATCTTTGGGAGACATGGGATCTGGGCTGGTAGTGCAAGCTAAACACAGCCTGCCAGGCCAAGTGGAGGGAATGAGCCCAGCAGGTGTGAACAATACTCAAGCAGAAAGCACAGCGGGCCACAGATTTCCAGGTGGCAAAGCGACCCCGAAAAAATCTTGCATCATAGAGCCTTCATTAAAACTTCTTGCATAAAGTCTACAGCCACTGGCAAATTACGTTGAAGAGTTTGACATGTGCTATAACCCTTCACCACATTTACAGTGTTAGAAATATCCCAGGAAACCAAATAGAGCTATTAGCCTAAATTTTTATGTATAGAGTCCATTTAGAAGTTAAAAGTTGCTTGGTCAAAATATAATAAAGAGAAACAGTAATGCAGTGCTAGCTTCTCATGAATAGCATACTTTACACACTTTACCAAGGCAGAAACTGTTCAAACATTTTACTAATTCCTCAGAGTTTTTTTTTTCTCTCCAAATTCAGCTTACATATCAATAAATACTAAGTGAGAGGGATATTCATGGATAATATCTTCTACTTTTTTGCTTTAATATAGAATTAAAGCTTCTCAGAATATAAAGTAATTTATTTCAGGCAACTGAATAAGTGCATTTGTATGTAGTTTCAGAGCATATAAAAACAAAGTACCTTCTAAAGCCAAGTTGTTGAACAGCATGGGATGCTAAGCATATAAAGAGAGATTGCAGAAATATTCGGAAGCTGGATCTCATTGCAGCTGTTTCTTCTACCCTCTTACTGTGTTTGCTTAATGCATTTTTCCTCTGAGTGACATTTTCTAAAAACACATTTCCCATTTAGCAAGGAATTACTGTGTGCATAACAGGAGCACTGACATCCGCATTTTATTTACCAAGCAGGAATTCACCCTTCTCTGTAAGGAATGCACCATTAAATGTAAAACTTAGATTTTGAAAGTAAATTTGTATTTTTTGTGATTTAGTAAGTAACAATTTTATTAACATTGTAAGTTTAATAAGACTAGCATGTACTCAAGTTAGAGCAATAAAGATATAGGTAGAAAGTATTATGCAAAAAAAGAATAATCTCTAGAATATCACCATACAGCCATAAGAATTTTATCAGGAAAAAAAAAACACATGCATAATTGTATATATTTCTCTTTTTTATAGTTGAATGAATATAAGGCTCAAAGACTTGATGAAAAAATGTGGAAAAATAGAGACACAAATAAATGTATGGACAGATAGGCAGACAGAGAGAAGGTTTGTAAAATGCAGTGCATACACACCCATGCACACATTCTAGGTAACATTAAAGTAAATGTAATTTAACTTTAATTAATATCAATAAAATTGGAATTACTTTGAAGAACTGTGAATAATATTTTTGAAATAGTCATTATTAAAACCGTTTAATATTTGAAAGTAATTATGCAAGCATCACATGGTATATTTTATATTGAAACTTCAAACTTTAAAGTTCCAAATAAATGAATGTATTGCCTCTTTATAAATTAAAAAAAAAAACGAACATTTATCTTTTCTTTTATCCTCTCATCTTCTCCAAGTTCTATTTACCAATGTTTGTCATTTATTTGTGTTTGTTGATTTTTTTTAATAAATATTTTGATATCTTCTGTACTGTATTATTTGTTATGAGATATCGGGTCTTATTATCATATTTTGTTTCTCTCATACTATGTAAACTCTGTTCACTCTGCTGTTTTCAAGTTTTGTTTTTCTTTCAGTCACTGTCCTTCAGTCATTTTATTATTATATTACTTGATGTCATTTTTATTATGATCTTACTACTTGGGCTATATTGCTGGATCTAGAAGTTTATATTTTCTATGAAACTTAGGAAAAATGTTGGCAATTGTTCATTAATGTAATTTCTTACTTTCCATTTCTGACAAATTGCATGTACACCTCAAGGGCCACTAAGGCTTTTTTTAAATCAGTCATTTTCTTTTGCTGTAGACTTCAGTTTGTATGGTTCATTCATATTTTGTAGGTGTTTAATCTGCTATTAGGCACACTTAATTACTTTCTGTGAAATAGCACATATTCTATTTTTACCTCTAGAAGCTTCTTTTGTATATCTTCCAATTCTCTCTACATTTCTCTTAGATTTTCTTTTAAAGCCTTAAGCTATGAATAATAACTATTTTAAAAGTCTTTGTGTGTTAAATTAATCTTTGCTATAATTTCCAGCTTGTTCCCAATGATATTTTTCCTGTCATTGAGTAAGATTTTTTTGTTTCTTGGTATGTTGAGTAATTTTTGAGACTAAACGATAGGAGGTATCTTGACTCTGACTAGTTAGAACTTGAATTCTGATAGCAACATACAAGATCTGAAAACCGCTCAATTTACAACTTTCTGATGGATTCTTGTCTAGCTTTGTGGAGTTTTACTATGCTCATGCTCAAATTCAGCAAAGGCTCATTGACAGCCCACATGAAGTCAGTATTCAGCAAAAGCTAAAAGACACCTCATTTCTATTTCTGGAGCTATTTTCCTGCATAATTTCTTTCTCTTTGAATACTCTGTTTCACCAATCCCCCCTAACTGAGCCTCAACAGAATCTGTTCCCTTTGTTCTTAACTAAACAGGACCACTCTGCTCTTCTTGGGTTCATCTCCCCTATGCTTAAGTCTGGAAAATGACATCAGGTGGAACACTGGAGCAATCTGAGGATTCACCTCATTTATGGCCCTTATTTTATTGACTGAATTCCTATACTACCACTGTGCAATGTGGAAAAATAACAGTTTCATATATCTCATTCTATTTTTTAGCATTTTTGTTGGGAGAAAATTACTGCTGGGATTTAAACCAACATTACCAGAACTTGAAATGAGATTTTTGTTTTCAAACCATTCTTTATAATATGAGCATTTAAAGATATAAATTTGGTTTCCATTGTTTAGTTGTCTCACAAATTTTGATATGTAATATAAAGTACCATTCAATTTACATTAGACTACTGTGATTTATTTCTTGACTTTGGATTATCCAGAAGTGTAGTTAGAAAAAAATTTCCAATTATTTGAGAGCTTCTCTAAATATATTGTTATTGATTGAATTGAATTCATATCTAATTAATTAGAATACATTTAATTGAATTACATGTGGTCAGATAACATGCATTGCAAAATTTCAATCTTAAAATTTGTCGTGATGCATTACTGTCGTCCCAAATATGGTCTGTTTTGGTGAAGATTTCATGTGCACTTGAACACATATTCCAAAGTTGTTGGGTTGCTTCTAGTGCAGTTCAGGGGGTGATAGATTAATTCATCTTTTGTTTAATCTTAAAATGACTTTATTTCACTCTACCTTTTAAGGAGTATTTTTTCTAATATAATACTCTCTGTTGATGTTATTCATTTAAATATTTAAATATATCATAAGTTTTTTTTTTTTCTTGGACACCATTGTATCTAGTTAGGACAAATGTAACTTGTAACATTGTTCCCTGTAAGTTATATTTCTCTTTGCTCTTCCTTCTTTTAAGATTTTTTTTCTTTTTCTTTATTTTTTAAGCAGTTTGGCTATAATGTTTATGGATATAGTTTCCTCTGGTATTTTATTTGTTTTGTGTTAATTGAACTGCCTGTATCTTTAATGTAATGCTTTCAGTAATTTGAAAACTTGTTATTTTGACCATTATTTTTTCTAATTTATTTTTCTGCCCAACTTTATCTCTCCTTTTCTGTGACTACAAATAAACACAGGGTTGTATATTTTCCTACAGGTCAATGAGTCTATTTTTTTTTTTCTTTTTTATGCTTTTAGCTCTCTTTTCTTTATTTTGAGTAGTTTCTACTGTCTGTCTTCATGTTCACTGAACCTTTCTTCTACCATTTTTAATCTGCTGTTAGGCTACTCAAGTGAATTGACAATATCTTTTATTTTATATTTCAATTCTAAATGTATTTTTCTGTTTTTTTCCCTTCAACTGAGAGTTAGTATCCCTTTACTCATTAAGATCTTACGTCCTTTAATTTCTTTATATATTTAATAAAATGTGATTAAAATCCTTGGCTGCTAAATCTAATTTTGATTACATTTTAGGGTCTGATTATTTTATCTGATTTTTCCCTTGACCACTGGTCACATTTTCTTTAACTTTTCTTCATTTCTAGTAGTTTCTGTATTACATATAAGACATTATGAATGATATAGACTCCTGGTCCTATAATCTTCCCCTGAGGAGTGAGGTATTTTTGTTTGTGTGTTTTCATCTACAAGGAGTTTAGTGACTGGCTAAATATCTTGCACTTGAAGACTCTTGGTTATATGTTTAGATAGATTAGATCTGTAAGATGCATATGGTGTCTATGAAACTTCTCTAACCTACCAGGATTTTAAAGCCTGAACTTTATCTCCCATGAAGATCTTGCCAAGACTTTTTCTTCTTTTAATTTGTTAGTAAAGGTTAGGTTATGCCTTACTCTTTGAGATTCTTCCTTTAAGATGCCACATTTCTAGGTATGAATGAGATTTCTCTAAATTTTTCAGCTCAAACTGAATCATACTCCAGGTCTGCTTAAGCTCAAGTGTCTCATTTTCTCTTAGCCTCATATCACCTGCTTTCTAGTAAGGTTCATGATGTCTTATTATTTGCACGTACAACCAAGCTCTTAGCCAGAGACCCATAAGGTACTGCCACACAGACATGTGGAGCCTACCTTTATGTAATTCCTGATTCTCTAATGTACTTCCCCACAGAATCTAGTTGATTTAGAACACCTACACTCCGTTCTCTGAATCTTTAGATCAATAGTATCATACTGCTCTACTTCTACTGTATACCTCCTCATATGCAGTTGGAAAATTAGCCCATGACAGAGTGCTGAGCTCAGGGCTCACCTCAAAATTTCTCCTTATTTCAGAGGTCAGAAAAATCAGATAAGGTGGAAAAGGGATCTCCTCTGTGACTCCAGTCACTGTCTCATTCAGCTTTCATCATTCACTAAGCTCTCACATATCAGGCATCTTGCCAGTTACAGTTCATGAAGATGAATGAGAGGACACTCTGCACTCACAGAATTCCCTGGGCTAAGACAGACAAACCCACATTAAAATACCAGAAACAAAATACTCTAACAATCTAGCAGACTGTCTAAGATCACAAAGTCTTGTCTTGTTGCTCCTACTTTGTATGATGAGGAAAGGCACTTTATTTTTCTAACCCTCCATACCTTCTTCAACAATGAAGTATTTATAATCATACCAAACAGCATTATGGCAAATATTAAAAAAAATAAAAACTTTCAACAAGATGCTTGACACTGAGTAAGGATTTACTGAATTACATTCATGAGTATTAGAAGGATCATTGTTTTAAAAGAAGTAGGGAAAAACTAGAATTATCAGAGTGGTTCTCAGAACTAAGCCAACTAAAAGTCTGGTGGTGTCCAGCATGGCTACATTAAACTGGATATTGAAGAACAATGATAAATCTCCCAGAGAGGGGATGAAGGCAGTTCCAGTAAAGGCCTGGGCCAGGAGAAGCATTAGAAGGAACAATGTGTATTGGGAGCCTGTACTGTTTTTCAGTATCTAGAAAATATTGCTAATTTAATTATTGTAATGGTTTATGCAGAAAAGATTCTCATTTATCCCAGTATCAGTTACTCTGTCCTGACCTGAATTTTAGAAATTTTCTTTTATTATTATCAAAGTAGAAAAATTTTTCCAGGTATTAATAGATCTTATCAGTTCTCTCAATCTAAAGATCATTTCTTTTTTTGTCTGAGGAATAATTTTTCCCATTAAAAACGCTATTCTATTTCCAAGGTCCTAAAAACTGATTTAATTATTGGGGTTTATTTTTATTATCCTCTCTATATTTATATATTCTACTAATTTTAAGGTAATCTTAGTATTTTCTTCATGTTATTAATTTGATTTTCAGCTATATTTTGATTATTTTTCTTCTATTTTTATTTTATATATGGTTGTCCTTTGGATGCCTTCTCTTTATTTGACCTTAATATCACCTTAAAATCTCTATTCAGTTGTTGTAATATTGATTTTGTCATTTTGGATTTCTGTAGTTAAAAAGTTGTAGAAAATATTATCTTTGTATGTGTGTGTATATACATATATATACACACATATATACATATATACACATATATATATATTTCTCTCTGTGTGTATTTTTTAATTTGACCTTTGCTTCTCTCTCTCTCTCTCTCTCTCTCTGGTCCATATTTACCATACCATTTGCTTTTACTTTTGTTCATGTTTAACAAGAAAGCCTCTCTCTTGGCTTCCATTTATTTAAAGTGGAAAAATTCCATTAGAACACATTTCCAGCATATCTGAAATTTGTTTATTTCCTCATTTGGAGCTTCATCTTGAGAGCAGGGTATTGCATTTCTAATTTGCTTTTCTATTGTCTGACAGTACAGAAGCAAAAAAGTAAATTCATCTGGATTCTTGATAGAGATTCTTGATGTAATAGAAATTATATGGACAGTCACTTTGTTGAGTGTGAATGTTATTTTCCTTTAGGTGATGTTGATTAAATCTATCAGGTCTCATTCTACCTATTTGGGGATATTTTCTATACTCATTCAGTTAGATTAATTTTCCTTGTGGCCAAGAATCCTTTGGTATCTTTGATTTAGAAATACTATCAATTCCTAGGACTTATTTTTTTCTTTTACACTAGTCTTTTTCTAGAAGCAGTTTCCACTTTCTTAAAAGTACAATGCAGTAGATAGATAATAAGCAACACTTTGGTTTGGGGCTGTAATATTGGGGTTCAGGGATTCAGGGTGCCCTTAGCTCCCCTGAGAGGATGTTCCTCCAGGTTCTTGGTCTCCTCCCCTCTCAAGAATGAGAGAGGGGACCAAGGCGCAAGTGATTTATTTAGAGAGAGAGAAACAGGAGGAGAAGGAGAGAGAAAGAAACAGCTAACTCTCACACTGAGTGAGAGAATCCAGAAAGACAGAATCCAGGAGAGGAACGCAGCTTCCACACTTAGTGGAAGGGAATAGAGAGAGATGGAGTTTAGGAGGGTAAAGCAGGCTTCCACAAAGGGAGTGTTCGTGGAAGGGGATCCAAACATGGAGTCCGAAGGGGTGTGGAAGAAGGGGACTTTCGGCCTGGGAGGAACCCCCACCTTCTCCAAGACCCCTGACCAAAGATAGGAGTTCCTTAGGACTTCCGCTGGAGTGATTGACTCTTAGTTTCTTGCCACGCACTCGAATTTTAAACATAAACCCTTAAATCTCCCAGATGGAGAGAGATGGGAGGGGGACATGGTGCTAGGAAATTCTTGCCCTTAAAACTACACCCCCTTGTGGACCCGGAAAGAGAACACCTTCCCTCATTTCCTGCCTCTGAACAGGAACACCTAACTTCTGTTAGAATTACTGACTTTGATTCTTTTTAAGTGCTTCCTGTTGAAATGGGGTGTAGAAGGGGCCCTGCAGTTGAGGTTTCCTCAGAGGGGAGCCTTTCAGCGGTGCAGGTTTATCCAGAGGTCCACGATAGAGTACATGAGCCAAGGACATCTGAGGTTTCAGCGGCAGGATTATTTGTGACCTAATGGCTCTATAAGAAACGAATGTGACAAGGTGGTTAAAGATGAGAGGCCCAGAGGTCAACAAATATGAAATGGTTATAAACGAGCCTAGGAGAGAATAGAGCCAAGACAGTCAATTGTTAAACAAGCTTTGCAATACTTAACTGGTTTACAAAATAGCAGCATTTTTTTCTAGGAAGAGACAGTTTCCTTTCCCACTGTGAAAAGGATAAACAGAGTTTGAGAGATAGCAAAGTTGAGGGTTATAGTCCTATTAATGCCAGGATGTAAATTAGACTTATGAGTGGTTACTCTCCTGAGGATCTTGTTGGAAAAGCAGATGTAGATCTTCTAAGGGCTCGCAGGAATACGAAGGATTGTCTCCTGGCACTTCAGGCTGCGGAATGGAGGGTCTATGATTTTCTTCAGTAGGTGTCCAAGGCTTCACCTGAATGTGATGAATCCATGAATCTATTTCTACTACCTTAACTGCCATTGGAGTGGACAGAATGACTGAAAATGGTCCTTCCCAGGATGGGCCTAGAGAAGGAGAGTCTGAGGGGAGAGAATTAACAAGCACCAAGTCTCCAGGGCAGGAGAGAAATACTGAGAAGGCCATGCAGTATCCAGGAGAAGATTAACTTTCTGGACTTCTATGGTCAGCTTTACCCGGGGCTCTGAGAGGGTGACGGCTCATGCTGGCACTTGCCCCAGGCATCCTCAGTCCTGCCATTGGGTCATCTGGTCAGACACCTCAGGCCTTGAGAACCTTCATCCCCTGGGACAGTATGCTTTCCATTGATTCCCTTGGCACAGTGGACATGGATGAGATGGTGGTCCATTCCTCTGGGGACAATTTCTTAGAAAATGTTCCATCAGACCACACTGGTAACAAGTTTTGCCAGACTGGTGGCAAACCCAAACCTTTTTCTTATAACTAAGGCTGATCTCTCCTGTTCCTTTCAGCCTGTTCCTTCTGGTCTCTATTATAAAACACTGAAGTTGCGTGGTTCAGTAATGATTCTAGACTCTGTTCTGGTCCCAACGCCAGCTTCTGGAGCTTCCACCTGATATCTGCTGCTGACTAATAGACTTGTCCTTTAGTATTAACTGATTCTTAATGGAGTCTGGTGATAGGGGGGGTGGTGTACTTTCTTAAAGCCTCCCACAATCGCTCAAGGAAAGCTGTTGGGTTTTCTTCCCTTCCATTTGGGGCTAGGTTTTCCACTCGGCAGAGGGCAATTTGGCCACGCTATTTGGCAGAGAAAAATAAGCCCCTTCTTCTTTAAAGATTGTGTGTCAAATTCGTCCCAATTTTCCAGTATACACTTTAATGGGGACTTGAGCTTTGGAATAGAAAGATCCATCTGAAATTGGACACAAGGGATGCCTGCATCGCCGTTTAAGGAAATTACAGCTGCTTCGACCTGAGGTGTTCCCCAGGTAAAAAGGGTACTAAAATGAACTGTCTTTCAGTCACTCCCCCAACATTTCGTGTGTCCAAGGTGTGTGATCCATCTTATCAGAGGGCCTCCTATGTACTGGATTTGAGTCATGACCTACTATCGTCATAGGACCACTCTCACTGCCTGCGTGACCTCCAGTGACTACCATAGAGGCATGAAAAAAGAGGAGCTGTTGGGTTAGGTAACCAGGTAACAATGAGCCCCGATGAGGCCACTGAGGCTCAGGAGATGGGTATCAATATTTCCCAGTAAAAGTCCAATTTTCACAGGCCAATTTATAAAACTGCCCCAGAAGGGTAAACTTCTAGAGAGGGGCCATTAGGGCACAGAGTTCAAAGAAGGCAGGCTGCATGGCTGAGGCTGGAACAATACCCTCAGCACCTGGGCCTCCTCTCCCCTAACCCATCTTCCCTTGTAGGAAAATGTTCTTAAGGTTGTGAGACCTGCCATTGACTATTTGGGCCTGGAACCAGTTTAAATGATCTTCTAGATGGAAAAGTTCCGCCAGAGAGCCAATCCTAAGCAAGACAAATTACACACCAAACACAAAGTCCCATAGCCTTCAGTTTCTGAATTTCCCCAAAAGATTTTCCAAAACCAAGATTGGCTCCACCAGGGATTTGAAATAGCAACCTTTCTGTTGCAGGTGATCCACCTCAACCAACAGTGCAAACAGGCCACCTGCATTAAGGGAAGGCAAAAAGCTTTCTTAAGTCTTATTTTGAATGAGCATGCTGCACCCTGAAGCAATGTGGCCTGCCTAAAAGCTGGGCGGGGCTGACGGCCATTCGCGGCTTCCTTTCCCTCAGAGCCGCACCAGCTGAAGAAAAAAGCCGCTTGCCTTGTCAGTTTAAAAGCCGCATTTGCAGTTGCTGAGGCCGGCCGTGAGTTCCCCAACCCCCACGGCTTTCGGTCTCCATGTTGACTCCGCCAGAACCACTTTCAGGCCTCAGCCACTTTCCGAGCTACTGCCCACACAGGGACCCATGGCCGGCAGGCAAACGCCCTGGGAGCCTTTTTACCCTGCTGCCTGGGACTGGGGAATGCCAGAGAGGCCTACCAGAGCCACGCGCCGGGCTGCCGCGCTCGCCACTTGTACCGCGCCCCTCCCCGCTGTTGAGTCCGGCTGTGCACTCATTTCTGCCCTGGGGCTGGGCTGTTACCAGCCGTCAAAGAGCGAAGGCCCAGGGGGCAGTGCTCTCCTGCTCTGCCCCACAGACTCCCTCAGGTTTTGGTTCCAAAGACAATATCCGAAGGATAGAGAAGGAGACGGAAAGCAGAGAGAGAGAGCTTGAAGGTAAAAAAAACTGCGCTTTTAATTCTGGCTAGGCGGCGCTGCTTAAGGGGGGCTGGGTCTAGCCTCTGAGGCGCGGCCGCCACCCTGCCAGGCTGCAGTCGCTTCAGGTGTTCTTAAAGAGAGAGGACAGAATGGGGCCAGTTTTACTCACAATTTTGAAGTCTTCTTCCCTGGCTGTAGCCCTTTCCTGGCTGTACCTATCTTCTGGTGTACTCCTCTCCTGGCTGGCTAGCCAAAATATAATATTGGGGTTCAGGGTGCCCTCAGCTCTCCTGAGAGGATGTTTCTCCAGGTTCTTGGTCTCCTGCCCGCTCAAGAATGAAAGAGGGGACCACGGTGCAGTATGCAGTAAATGCTGGACTCAAAAGTGTTTGTAGAAAGTGATTTATTTAGAGAGAGAGAAACAGGAGGAGAGAGAAAGAAACAGCTAACTCTCACACTGAGTGAGAGAATCCAGAAAGATGGAATCCAGGAGAGGAATGCAGCTTCCACACTGAGTGGAAGGGAATAGAGAGATAAATGGAATTTAGGAGGGGAAGACAGGCTTCCACAAAGGGAGTGTTAGTGGAAGGGGATCCAAACATGGAGTCTGAAGGGGTGTGGAAGAAGGGGACTTTTAACCTGGGAGGACCCCCCACCTTCTCCAAGACCCTTGGCCAAAGAAAGGAGTTCCTTAGAACTTCCGCTGGAGTGACTGTTAGTTTCTTCCCGCGCCCGCGAAACCGTTAAATCTCCCAGATGGAGAGAGATGGGAGGGGGGCATGGTGCTGGGAGGTTCTTGGCCTTAAAACTACACCCCCTTGTGGACCTGGAAAGAGAACACCTTCCCTCAGGGCCATTGGCCATTGCTTAGTAAAATATAATGGAACAAGGAAATTATTAATTTCTTTACTCAGGCAACTGTCATCCACAGAAGTTCTATCACATTTAGTTTTTCTTTAGTTTCAATTGCAAAACTACTTATTATTGAAGATATTTTTGAGTTTTAGTAACACTGACATATTGCATTTTTCTTTAAAATATTTTGTTTTTGGAAGAATAGAAAAATATCACAAGTTCTTTTTAAGTCCATGATGGCAAGAAGATAATATTTGCACTGCTTTTTATCTGTTTCTGTATTTTTTGTTGGTCTAAATTAAAGATAGTGGTTAGATTTTAAACATTTTGTATGGCAATATTTTTCTATATAGGAATATTTGGAATCTACTCAGTGATGCATGTTTCCCTAATATAATCCAATATTTTCTCCAACAAACATTTCTAAAGAATACGTGATGACAGAAAAATATTTTGCCACTTCTCTTAATGGTTCTCTGCTTTGTAAAAAAAAAAATTAGTTATGCATATTTGTGTGAATGTGTGCATGTAAGTTTTGCTCTTATTTGTATTTATTTTTTTATCACAGAGGCCTACTATCTAGATTTGCTTTGATCTTTTACCTACTGAAAGTATCATCTTTCTAAACATAATTCTGCTAAAACTAGATTACAAATTTTAGACACTCATAAATTAATTCATAGCATTTAAAAAAGTGTTTGGAATTTTCGCAAAGAAAAACTCATAAGATGACAGATTTGCTCACTTTTACCTAGTTCATTTTTTCCTGTTTTAAAGTATAAAGCTGTATTTTATAGAATTCTCTTTAATTTAAATTCTCAGTTTTAAAAAGTATTTTAAAACATATTTTAAAAATATAGGAAATGTTCAAAATCAATTTTGAAATGTATATAACACTGATAGTACTTTGAAACTGTCTATTGTTTATGCAAATAAAATGATTCCAACAAAAATTCCTGATTTTTGATTGTAGAATATAATTCTTTCATTTCTGAAGTTTATATAAGATGAGGAAATATTTCCTTGAATTTACTGAAATAGTTTGATTAATTCTTTATAATTTATTATCTTAATTTTTCTTAGCAGAGAAATCAGAGAAGGATGAAGGAGTAGTATTTTTAATTGTGATGAATAGAATTCTAAAATAAACTCTAACCAATGGGATAATATAATCATATATACACAAAATGGTGATATAACTTATAAATATTGGATCTCACTTTCTCATCCAGGTTGGAGTGCAGTGGCATGATCATGGCTCACTGCTGCTTCAAACTCCAAGACTCAAGTGACCCTCTCACCTCTGCCTTCCAAGTAGCTGAGACAACAGATGCATGCCACTGTGCTCAACTAACTAAAAACAATTTACATATATATATATACTACATATACTATATGTATAGTATACTATGTATAGTATTTTATACATATAGTATACTATATATAAAAATATATATAGTATTTTATATATACTATATATTATATATAGTATATATAAATAGTATATATAAATATAAATAGTATACATAAATAGTATATATACACTATATACAAATTATATATAGTATATATAAAATATATATATTAAATAGTATATATAAAATTATATATAGT
>CAUYLG010020131.1:0-25599 GCA_963573385.1 Cacajao melanocephalus | reverse complement strand
TTTTGCTCTGGTCTTCCAGACTGGAGTGCAATGGCTTGATGTCAGCTCACTGCAACCTCTGCCTTCCAGGTTGCAATTCTCCTGTCTCAGCTTCTGGATTAACTGAGATTACAGGCGCCTGCCACCACACCCAGCTAATTTTTGTATTTTTAGTAGAGACTCGAACTCCTGACCTCAGGTGATCCACTGACCTTTGCCTCCCAAAGTGCTGTGATTACAGGCTTGAGCCACAGCCTCAGTTCTGGGTCCTAATAGTTTTGTTTTGTTTTTGGTTTGGTTTGGTTTGGGTTTTTGGTTTTGTATTTTTTTTTTTTTTGAAATGGAGTCTTGCTCTGTTGCCAGACTGGAGTGCAGTGGGCCATCTCGGCTCACTGCAACCTCCGCCTCTTGGGTTCAAGCGATTCTCCTTCCTCAGCCTCCCAAGTAGCTGAGATTACAGGTGCAGGTGCCCAGATAATTTTTTTAGTAGAGACAGGGTTTCATTGTGTTAGCCATGATGGTCTTCCTATCCTGACCTCGTGATTCGTCCACCTTGGCCTCCCAAAAGTGCTGGGATTACAGGCGTGAGCCATCATGCTCAGCCAGTGGGTCCTATTAGCTTTAAGGTTAGTATGTGTCCTTGAAATTTTTTATGATACTTTGGTTTTTAAGCTTAAAATTCAGCTCTGCCATTAATTCTCTGTTTAATAATATTGCCTTCCTGCAGTGAATAGTATAATACAGTGGTTAAGATCACAGAAACAAACAGATTGCCTTGGTTCAAACGCCAACTCTGTCAAATACTAGCTTGGGGACCTTAAAAGAATAATATTAGCATCCTTTTGTAGATAGGGAGTGTATGTAGTTCATTCTCATGCTGAGAACAATGTTAAGCATTTAGTAAATGTCAGATACCGTTACTGATAACAATGGAGTTTAATAATTCACAGAAACAACAATCATCATGGTGACAATTCATTACTGCGACAATCTTGAAACTTTCAGACATAAATAATTTTTCTTTAGAAGTTGTGGGTGTATTTTCTGTAAGAAAGAGAGGTGGGTTTTTTTTTTTTTTTTCTTAATTTATCAACCATAAGGTGCTCACAGATGCCTAATTAGTGGCATGCATCATGAAGGACATGCTTGGTGAGATTTCTGTGAAAATACCACATTCTGCTTGGCAACCTAACTTTTAAATTCAGTCACCTTCTGGACGATTGACATTTATTTTTTTGATATCTCATCTGAAAGATCACTCACTTTGGTTTTTGAAAGTTGAATTTTCTATAACTATCTGGATCACTCAAATAAACAGAAATTCCCTATTTTCTTGAAAGACTGATAGCACCACCAGAAATTGTCCTTCGTTTAAATGTCATATTAACTGCTAGGTATTTTTAAGAAAACCTCACCTATACAATTTGTATTTCACAGTTGTATTTCATATAATATCATACACACACACATAGATGTATAATATACATATGCATGTACTTTAACAAAAAATAAGGAGGCCTAATATATTCAAGCACTATCCAACATTCAGGGAATATAAGTAAGTTTAAGATAACATAGCTAACCTCCAAATTTCACAGTGTATGTAGGGTAATGATGCTTATGCACTAAAATAGCATAAGAAAACTTATAATTAAGTATCAAATGAATAAATGACATTTCAAGCACCAGAGAATGAGGCTAGTTTGAATCTGATAGTGGTAAAACTGAGCCTTGGGTTATGTGTAGAACAAGATGAAAAGAAAGGAATGACTGAATATACTAAATCAAGATAACAATTTAAGCAAAGGAAAAAAAGAGTGGTATACATATACATATAGTTGAGAAACAAAAATAAAATCGTTTTTGCTGATTACAGTGATGGAGATAACATAAAGGCAGTTCAGGACCATACTTGAAATCATCAAACATTAGATAAGGATTTGGAAATTTATTCTGTAGGTAACATAAAGCAATTGAAGATTTGTGTGTGGAGAGCTCATGGAGGTGGGAAGATTGGTTTGGTAGCATAATTTGGAGTTCATTAGAAGGTGAGTGAAATATATCACTTAAATCAAATGAAATACTGTCCTAGACAAACGTCTGAATGTAATCATTCACTTTTATCTTCATAAATAAATGTCTTGATGAAATGGTGATATTACCCAGAGGACCCCAGCAAGATTTGAACCCTGTTCTTAGTCCTCTATCTAGCTCGAAAATTCCTAAAGCAAACAATGTAAGATTAGAAGATTCAGCCATACACAATCTTCTTTGCTATTATGGTCTGGACTTCAAGTAAAAATTCAGCGATCTAGGCTGGACTCTACCAAGTTCTTTAGTTTGAATCAGAGGTTGTTTTAGTTCTAAACCCAACAGAAAGGAAAGGCTTGTTCATTGCACACAGTCATGGGGTGAGCATAAGCGTCACTGGAGAAAATCGCCTCTCCTCATCATTGATCCAGACTTCCCAGCCAGAGGCAAAGTTCTCATCAGCATCTGCATGCAAGGAAGTTTATTCTAAGAAAGTGAAAACAGAGCAGAGAGCTGGAGATAACTATTCTTTCTCCCAAGTAGGAAGTCTTCTCATTTTAACGTAAAAAGTACTGTCAAATTTGCCAACCCAGAAATGTTCATTTTTCTTGGAAAACCATTGGCAATTAATCAATATACACATTAGAGACAGGAAGAACTTCAGAGGGTGTGATGTGATACAGTCTGTCTTACCATTTATGAGATGCTTTGCATTTGAACACTAATTCCATCCACTTTGATTTGCTTTCTCTGGCTCTCATGAAACACACACAGTTTATGCGGTAAATTACTGACAGCATTTTCCTGCTGGGAGTCCTCCTTAGGATTCAAGTGAAGAACTCGTAAGAGTGGTGGTCTTTTCTTGAGAAACATGGCCCTGCTCTTTTTGTCTTTAACAAGTTTCTCAGCCTGTCTCTCGGGAAACCTGGGTCTTATTATTGGATTTTCTTTTCCTCCCATGGGAGTATATAAAATCTGTATTAAATGAAACAAATCCCTGCTTTCATGGGCTGCTTTGCAAAGTCGGTACATGTGATTTTTCCCTGCTTGAAGAATTCAGTACAAATTTATGAAGAATGAAGGAACGGTAATAAAGGGCATAAATAAGAGATTGGAGCCTGGAACTAAATAGCCTTAGGTTTGAATCACTTCTGCCACAGACTGTGTAACTTTGAGAAAATTAATTAGCCTTTTTAAGTCTGTTTCTTCATCTGTAGAATGTGGCCACTACATAATAACTCCCTAGTGGGCCTGTGGTAAACTCCACAGGGCAGTCATTTTTGTCTCTTTTATTAACTGATTAATCCCTAGGAGCTATGTTGATGCAGGCTCAAAAAAAATTAATCATAAGAAATGCTGAACATAATGCCTGTGAAATGAAAATTACATAATAATTATTATATCCATTACTAGTTTATTATTATTTATGAACAATAGCAGCAAAATAACTCACATTTTAAAATGTGACTAGAATTTTGCTAGCTTTTTACTAGAATAATGTTGTCTGCTTGTTTCAGATTAATCAAAGATCTATGATTTAACATAGAGCTCTTCCTATTTTACTAAAAAATTATTTCAATCCATAATATACATTGCATTTCAATAAATTCTATAGAATGATCAAAATAGACCTTTTATCTATAAAGAAGAAAATTTTTTAATCTATAAAGATTTTTTTTAAATTTTAATATCATTACATTCTTATAATAATTCTTATGTCTTTAAGGTATCTTCTAACACACGTTTAATAAGTCTTCTGGTGTTATCTGTCCTTTAAAAGTTGAAACGAATTGGCCCAGTGTGGTGGCTCATGCCTATTATCTCAGCACTTTTGGAGGACAAGGCAGGCGAATCACTTGAAGTCAGGAGTTCGAGACCAACCAGGCCAACATGGTGAAACCTTGTTTCTACAAAAAATACAAAAATTCACCTGGCGTGGTGGCAGATGCCTGTCATCCCAGCTACTCAGGAGCCTAAGGCAGATAATTGCTTGAACACTTGACCCAGGGAAGCAGGGGTTGCAGTGAGTTCAGATCATGCCACTGTACTCCAGCCTGGAAGACAGAGTAAGATGCTGTCTCAAGAAAAAAAAAATGTTGAAAACAATTTCTCAATAGAATTATCTTTTTTCTTATCAATATCTTTTTTTCTTTATTGGTAGTCATCATTTGATACTGTTTCAATTTATTCTAAAGTTATTGGTCTATTTGAATTTTCCAAGTCTTCTTATTTGATGTTGAAAGTTTAATTCCTAGAGAAAGGAAAAATGAACAAAATAGGATTATATCTGAAAACAATTCACAATTTGTTATTATTTAAATTATCTTTTAAATTATTGCTTTTTAAATGGATTATTTTCTTTGGAAAACCATTGGCAATTAATTAATATAAGCATTAGTTATAGGAAGGGCTTCAGTGGCTGTAATGTGGTATAGTCTGTATACAGCCTGTGGAATGTTTTGCATTTGAACATTAATTTCATCCACTTTGGTTTGGTTTCTATGAATCTCATGAAGCAATCACACTTTATGTGGTATATTACCTTAATTTTATACCTTTTTTTATATTTTTAATATTTACAGATCTAGTGAAAATAGTTTCTTCCTCAAAATTTGCTTGGCACCAAAACAAACAGTATGTTGCAGCCTATTTTTGACATATATATTTTAAGTGAGGTATTTATGTCAGCAAATATTGATTAATTACTAGGTACAAGAAAAACAATAAATCAGAAAACAAAAAAAGTGAAATAACTCTGTTATAGATCTTACATTTTAATCAACAGTGTAATTCCACAGAGCCTATACTGCAAGGTACAAAGTGAGGTATGTTACAAAACAAATTTTAATAAAATTAATTAGCAATATTTACCAAATCATTGAAAAGGTGGAGAAAACAGAAGAGAAAATATTTGAGGAATCATGAGAACACGAAAGTTGAGTTCCAGCAGGACAGCATGAAAATAATGTTTACTATCAGTTTTTTGTTTAAGGGGGCAGGTGTGAGGAAAGCAGTATTGTAGTGTATGATCAACAAGAGAATTGTGACATATAGGATTTTAGGATTCTGTTGAGAATGACAAAAGCATTAAGTGGAATTTAGACTATAGAGGGAATCTGAGATTTCTTCATGTAAAGATAATGCGGTTTAATGTATAATTGGTTCTATGGAGGATTAATTAAGTTAGAATGCAAACAGAGCTATTAACAGCTTCCTTGTTTTAAAATTCAGGCAAAACAACACCAAGAGCAGATTCTCTGCTTAAATGATTCAGAACTAAAGTGAGTTCAGCAATATTGACCGAATCAATTAATACAATTTAACCACTGAATGAAGCATTGTAGGGTGAGATTAACTATTTTGCAATTAATAGTGGCTGACAATTAGAGATGGGGGTGTTAACTACAACCAGTAACAACAACAACAAAAATTTTTCCTGATCTTTAAGTAGGATTGTATGAAAAATACCGTTACTCTGAAATGTTAGGCATTTTAAGAGAAAGAAGCATATACAGAAAAAGTTAAATGAGTATCTTATCTATTATTTAAACAGAAAGCAAGCAAACTTATAAAATAATACTTAATTCTTGGAATACAATATCAGTTTACAAGTGGGGCTCCTTATGTTCTCTCTGAAGAACAGGGAAGAAAGAGAACCTGCAGCTGTACCCAGGAATTGACCTTTAATAAGTGTTTATTTTGTTCTCACATGTAGAACCTAATGAACTATTGCACAAGCATTATGAGACACAAAATTCTGACACCCACCTTCCTTCTGCTCCATGGCCAAAGAAATATCTAAGTGCTTTTGTTTAATTGGTTAACTAAGTATTCTGGAATTCTGAATGCATTTGGAAACTTTCTTGCTTTGGTATTTTGCTATCCAATGAAAAGAATCCTTTCTTCCAAAAATATTACTAAACTTTTAGATTAGCTTTTTAAAATCAGATGGGCCACATTAAATCTTCATAACTATATATATATATATATATATATATATATATATATATATGTCACTGGAAAATTGATAAATGTAGTCAATCAGTTGTTGGATTTGTCTAGATAATGCCTTAGGAGTGTTTTATGAGACAGTTTTACTTTGGGGTGAATAGTTTAAATTGATTATCAATGTTGGTATTTTTAGCAGCAGTTATAAGAGTAGGTACTGGGGATTCCTCAGAGGGTCTCCCTGACATACTTTCAGGAGGTTCACGAGCTCAGAGTCATTTTTATAATGACTGTTTAGTTTGTTTGGGGCAATGTAACTATTTTCTCATAAAATATGTTATTTGTAGTCACATGTAATTTTAATACTTTTTTAAAGAAATTAATAACAATGTATTCAAAATTGCAGAGCTGGTAAGGGCAGAGTCAGGATATGAATCCAGCCTGTGTTCACTTTTTATGCACAGATATCTGCTCTTCTCTAAAGAGAAAAGAAAATCTAGTGCAAAGGCTTATAAATTCCTCCATTTTATTTTTCAGAAGACACTAGTTACAAATCATTCTGCACTTCGGTTTACTCCTCTTGAAAACAGTGACATTAACTTAACTCAAAGATTATTATTAGTATAAAATGACTTAATTGGTATAAAATCTTACAATAGTGCTTGGCACAAGTTTTCATATTGGAGTTTGCTCTTGTTAATATTTTTGTGGCTGTAATTACTTTTTTCTCTCAAAGAATCAATTTGTTTATCTACTTACTTATTGCTAATGTCCTTCCTTTTTGATGGGAAGTGATTATTACAATTTAATTGAACTCAATCATCTAATATTTTAATAAACATTAGAAATATTAAGTTATCTAGGCATGCTATTCATGTAACAAGAAATGATGTTAGTTGGAAAAATCTAAATATTGGTTGCCTATAAAAGGCAAAATAACAACCCAGTTTCTAGAAGGTGATAAAAAATTATATCACCATTTAGTAGGTGTCCAATTCATGCTTGTTTGTGGAATAAACAAAATATAATCACATTCTCAAAGGAGCTGAATATCCATGCTGGACTATGTTTACCTCCACAGTCACCTTCCCTGTGGCCATTCCTGCCACAATCACCTTTGCAGGCCCGGAGACTGTGGTCTCACCTGCACTGTGTACCTCTTGGTTCCACTCTGGATCTCCTTGGCTCCCACCGTGCATTGGTGAGATGTCTGGGAGAGCATCTTCAGCCCCACAGCAGGAGTGGGGAATTTCACACTACTGGGCTGATGCATAAGGCGCCTGGCAACTTGGAGCCCACTGCCTGCTGGTCTACAAAGTATGCTGCTAGGCTGGACTGTCTCTCCTTCTAGCTCCATGTTTCCCCATCTCCTGGTAACGTACCTGCCTACAAGTCTTCGTCTCAGGTTTTATATTTTGGGAAGACCATGCTTAGATGGTGTCAAATACAGGAACTATACATGTATTAAAACACCTCCAAGAGCAAAAAACATAAGGAAATTTTTTGAAAATTTTTAGAACACCAAACCAGGGTCCAAATAGGAAGAGTAGTCTTGGGTGCAAAGTCCAGTCTGCAATGATTCTCAAGCTACCTTCCATTACATATGGCAATGACCCAAAGAGAGACAGGCAGTGATGGATAAAAAGGAAGTGAAGAAAGTGGTCCAGTAGTTTTGCATCTGCCATGGGATATCGAAGCCTCAATTATTCCTGAGGTCCTCATAAAACTGAAGCAGCTCCATTTATCACTGTTCAATGGGGCAGAGGTAGGTTGCCAGCACTTTAACTTCACATATTTATGGAATCTATTTTTGCTGTTTTAAATTAATTTAAAATGTTTAATAATTAACTATTTTAATCTCATACAAAATATATGAAAAAAGAGGAATAAAGAGCAGCAGGAAGCTTTTGTGTGAATATAAATGTTCATTATCCTTGTTGTGGCAATGACAGAACAAGTGTATTCATATATGTCAAAGCTTATGAAGCTATATTTTAAAATAAATGCAGTTACATCAATTAATCCTTAATAATACTGTTTAGGAAAAGATTCAAATGGGACTATCTCAAAAAATAAAAAGATATGTAAAGTTACCAGGTATCTCCACATAATAAATATCAAAATTTTCACATTTTCCATATTTGCTTTAAACATTATTTTTAATGAATTGAATTTGCTTTAAATATTATTTTTAATGAATTGAAATATTGGCCTTGAAAAATGAATTTTTTAGTGAATTACAAACAGCTACAGACATAGCTAAAGCTCCATATCCCCCAATTTTTTTTTCCTCCATCTTCCACAGTGGTAAACCACTCTTAAAGCTGCTACTTCTTATCTCAGCGAATATATACATATTGTAATGTTACTACATATTAATGTACCCATGAAAATATGTGGCATTTTTAACAAATTACATAGATTATACATTTGCTTACTTACTCATTAATTTATTCAACATACGTGGTACTCTGCACTTTCTCTATACAGGCATTGTTCTAAGCAACTGATATATATCGATAAACAAATAAAAAAATGCTACTCTTTCCAAACTTGGCTGTCAAAGGAATATAATGTATTATAATGTAGGTTTGCTGATATTCACATAACTTGGAACCTTATACGGTGAAAAGAGCCAACTGTTTTATGCTCCGCACTGAAGCGGGCTGTGAAGTGGCAGCCACAGCATGAGATGACAGTTTGCCTGCCGGCAACACTGAGATTAAGGGTGTTGCCTATTCATCTAAACCCATTGTTTCAATTACCCACTAGGAACTACCCTGAATATGAAAGAGGGTGATACCACAGAGCACAGAAGCTAAATGAAAGACACCTATTCGATTAGATCTAGATATGATCTTTTGTTGATTATTTGAATCATTTTTGATACTTGAAACAGACAAACCAATTAGACCCACAGCTTGCTAGATTCTTGTAAGCTTCAGTACTGCCAGAGCAACCCTAAACTTGGTTTGCCAATGTCCATGACTCTTAATCCCCTAAAATAATCCCCATGTCCCCAAGAGGACAGGTTTAAAGGCAATATCCTCTGAAGTTCCCTTGTGTGCAGTGGCCAAGGAAAGTGATAGGCAGAGAAGGATCCCTTGGAATGGACAGCCAGAGCCACAGGCAGAAACCACAGGGGGTTTTGCTGAATGGCCCAGTTAGGCCAAAGCACAGAGACTCCCTGCAATGCCAGCAAGGGGTCTTCCCCCTATCAGTCCAGTGAGGTGTCACAGCAGCCGTGGAGATGGGAGTGACCTTGTTTTCCGTGTTCCCACCTTCTAGCAGTGCATCGTATTATCATAGCCCAGCTTTTCTGCCACTGTTAGTTTGGAGATGAGTATTATTGTTTTTTTTAGATTATACTTTGCCAGACAAAGAGAAAACGTATTTATACTTGAGGAAGAAGATTACATATCATCCAGGTCAAAAATTTCAGCTGAGACATAAGATACTAGAAGAGTAGGTCATGAAAAGATTTTAGAAAAAGGGAGGCCAACAATAGCACCTGCTAAATCTTAGAAGAAATATACTTTTTGTGTGTTAGTCTTAGAGGAAGAAATATACTTTCATGTGTTAACCTTAGAGGAATAAGTATGCTTTTTGTATGTTTCTTTTCTTTTTTCTTCTATTTTTAGGAATGAAAAACCATCTAGAGCACAGGGAACAAAGAGGGGAGAATGAAATTGTGACACCGCAGCAGGGAACTGCGTGCTCCAAGAAGCTTAGGTTCTGTTTGTGTGAAGGAAAATCACACACAAAATAATTGCAATAGAAAGTGTACTTGGTGCCATACAAGGAGTGGTTTTTAACAGGCAGGAAAGAAAGCAAAGAGAGACCCTTGCAAAGGTGTGGAATGGGTCAGTGAGAAAGATTATGGTAGTTTTACCTACAGCTGATGGTATTGAATGAAGATGTAGAGAAAGGGAATAAAATCTGTTACTCAAACGGGGATGAGAAATATAGGAAAGAACCTAGATTCACAGGTTTAGGAGTTGAGCAAAGTGGGGCTACTGCTAATTCAAATTCACACACACAGGCGTGTAAGGATTAGGAGGGGTGGAACCGAGAGAATTAT
Source organism: Cacajao melanocephalus (assembly GCA_963573385.1). NCBI lineage: Eukaryota > Metazoa > Chordata > Mammalia > Primates > Pitheciidae > Cacajao > Cacajao melanocephalus. Next base: position 15,560 of record CAUYLG010020131.1, on the reverse strand, counting down.
GTTTTGGATAGATTAAATTAAGATTCCTTTTAAACACTACAGTGGCAATGCCAAGTTGGTATTTCGGAAATGTTTAGCACCTCGTCACATACTCTTTAAAGCCACGCAGGGCAATACTATTGCTTAAATAAAAATGTTTGTAGAAAAGGGGAGAAATCTGAGAATAAAATTTGGGAGACTCTAAGATTTAAAGTTTGGGAAGATTGGTTTGGTAAATGTCTTCTAAGAGACTAAAAGGAGTATAAGGAAAAAATTCAAAAGGAAAGCAAGTACAGCAAAATGCAATCTTTCAGAAGCCAAGATCTTTTCAAGTAAGAGACGCTACTGAGCTTCTGAGAAATGAGAGAACTAACAAAAGGCAGTGATATGAGTAGCAGAAAGATAATTGAACTTGATGACAGGGTTTCTGTAAAATGCAAAGTTCAGCAACTGCATCAGAGATGAGTGAAGAGAGAATTTAAAAAAAAGAAATGGGCACAGTCTGTGGACAAATTGTTATTAGGGGAAAAGGGAAATAGGTTGATTGTGAAAAGAGACAGGGTCAAGGGTACTTTAATGTAGTAGAAGGTGGAGCATGTTTTGCATACCAATAGCAGTGCTCTAGGATAAAGAAGAAGAATGGAGGAAGCAAAGTTTTTAAGAAAGTGGCATCACATAGAATTGAGATATGAAAAGGAGTGTGTTGCTTAAGATGAGGGCAGGGACCCTTCTATTGTATCTGGCAAGACACAGAGGCTGGTAGATGGGCACCTTCCTGTCCTTGAAACACACAGATTTTAGGTGGCTTTCAAGTCATTCTTTCATCCAGTTTTAACCATTTCTTTTCTTTTGATAATAAATGCACATATCTATTACCAAAAAAATTGTGTGTGCGTGCGCATTATTTTGCAATAAATGCACACACACACACACATGCACATGCACACACTTATACATTAATATTCACTGCAACAAAGTTTTGATTGATCTCCTCCTTGTTTTATAATTGGCTTGGCCACAATTGATTGATTATTTTTATTACAACGTTTGTACAGATCTCTCCAGGGGAACCATATCAGAAAGTCAGGAAAGTGAAAAACATCTGGGCATGCTCTGGGTAATACTATGCAGTATACACAGAGGACATTTAAAAGAAAGGTCCCTTAAGTCACCTAAAACATATTGTAACATTTTAAGTATTTTTATTTAAGGTTTACATGTTTTAATTGAAGTTAAATTAAATTAAATTAAATTAATTAACAGTCCTTAGTGCAGGTGGATTGATGTTTTACATTTTACTCACGCAATGTTACACGGTTTTTAGATGACAGCTGCTAAGCAAGAGTGTGAGCATCAAAACCCTTCCATTGTGATCAGCTGACGATTAGGGAAGGCCTCCTGTTTAGGACTCTACACAAATGGACCAAAGAACAGCAGCTAGAGTTGACTGCCCCAGTTTGCAGATTCCAAAGCCCCCATACAAACTAAAAACTCCATTTACTTTTCCGGTTTGGGGTTGATCTGAGTTCTTGAATGGCTGCTTAAATCTCTGGAAGCCTCATTGGCAAATGCGCACTTAATCACTGAGTCAAATAATTAGTATGAACATTAAAATAAGTGATTCTGTCCTTTAAAAAAAATTGAAAATGTAAATAAAGAAACCCAACTGTCAGGCTCTTCCTGGATGCCTGGTGCACTAAAGGATCCATTTCCTGCTGTATAATAAGATGTGTGGGAGAGAGGGAAACAGCAAGCAAGAACAATGCAAACCTTAAAACAAAAAAAAAATCCAGTGCCTGCTATTAATAGAAATAACAATCATTTAACAACATCAAATTCTTTACCAAACCCTTTTTGTAGTAGTTTCAAGAATCAAAACAAGTTATAAAATGTAGACTGAGTAGAAGCAAATCCAAGACATGGTATTATGAATTATGTAGGTGCATCTGGGGTGCTGTACCCACCTGTCAGCTGTTGTTTCTGTGCATTTTATGTATGTGTTTCTTAAAAGTTTGCAGGAAGAGTACAGTAAAATTTTATCTGCATATGTTCTCATTAAGGACAGAAGTTTGAAAATTTAGTTAGCCTAAATCATACTTACAAATCTGAATAATCAAATAAATGTGTAGCCTTGTGAAAAGTTTACAATATTAGGGTGATTTAGGACTTAAAAGACTTACTGGGTTTGATAGTAGAATACATTCTTCATGTAGAAACATTAAGTGTTTATACGGAGATATTGCAAAACTAGCATCAGCATGGAGGAAAGTTGTAAAGAACATCAAATTCTCTGTAAGCACTTATGTATTTAACCACTGATGCAAGTTCTAGCCAGCTGTTGGCTGGCCTTCCAAATACATCCACATCTTAGTCTCTGGAATCTAGAATAGATTAGCTTATATGACAATAAGGACATAGCAGAACTGATTAATTATCTTGAGATGAGGGATTATCTTGGAATATGTGTGTGAACCTGGTATAATCACAAGGGTCTTTATGAAAGGGAGGCAGTAAAGTGAAGAGTCAGCAATGGCTATGTGATGATGTTGTGCTTACTGAAAATAGAGGAAGGGGCCTGGCACGGTGGCTCATGCCTATAATCCCAGCAGTTTGGGAGGGCGAGGCAGGTAGATCATCTGAGGTCAGGAGTTGGAGACCAGCCTGGCTAACATGGTGAAACCCTATTTCTCCTAAAAATATGCAAAAAATTAACCAGGCATGGTGGTAGGCACCTGTAATCCCAGCTACTCAAGAGAGGCTGAATCAGGAGAATCGCTTGAACCTGGGAGGTGGAGGTTGCAGTGAGCTGAGATGCAGCCATTGCGCTCCAGATTGGGCAACAAGAGCAAAACACTGTCTCAAAAAAACAGGGGGAAGAAAATAAAAGAAAATTAGAGGGCGGGACCATGAGGTGAGGAGTGCAGGTGATCTCTGGAAGCCGGCAAAGTGAGGGAATCAGATGCTTCACTAGAGTCTCCAGAATGACCCAGCCAGGTTGACATCTTGGCTTTAGCCCAGTGACGTTGATTTTGGATTTCTGATCTCCAGAACTCTAAATTGGGTTGTTTTACACCTCTAAATTTGTGGTAATTTGTTGCAGCAGCCATAGGAAATTAATAAAGTGACCATGATGAAGTCCCTATCACAACTATCATAACCCAGCTTCTCAGACTTGTCCCCAAAAGGATGCTGATTATGTTTCTCTGTGATTTTCTATCATAGAAGATAAAACTGGACTCATTATGAACTTTTGTATTCAAGGATTATTAGGAAAGGCTTTCAAAAATGGTGGCAGATGTTAGTTTTGAAAAAAAGATGAATTTTCAGTTTCTTAATGAGACAATTATATTACTCATATTTATGAAATCGATACCATTTTTGAACCTAAAATTCTTTACCTTTTTGATTATCATGGTGGGACCCAAAGGGTGCTGTGTGCTACCCCCAAATCCAGGCCATCTCTAGAAAAGGGGGAGGAGGAGGGACCACAGATTTCCAAGATATTGTTTACATTTGAGTGTATGAAGGACAGTTGTTCCTCCTCTGTTGTACCTTAAGCTCAAGATGTAACCAAAACTCATTCATTTATGCAAAGGAGGGACAAACACATGTCACATCACAAACCTTTATGTGATAAATAATGTTACTATGATCATCTACGTTCTTCAGTGCTGACAAGTATACTAATAAACTAATAACATTTTTAATAAACTAATGATATTTATTATAAAAAGTTATTTAAGATATTTCAGAGACTAGTAAATTTGATTCTAAGTAATACTCAAATCATATTTTTATGGTAAGAACCATCAAATTATTATGTGGTATTATGAAAATGCTGGAGAGAGAAATCTTATTTTATACATCTCTTGTCTTTCCAGATTAAAAAAGGTACGAAAGATAATGACATCTACAATAGACTCTGCATTTCTTCCCCCTTCTAAAATAAAGTGTTCCTTCTGTTATAAACACACTTCCTGTGTGAAAGATTGGTTCGTGTGCATGATAACACAATTTTTTCACTGTTCACGCTTGAGAAGACTGTACAAAGAAAGACAAAGTGTCAAAATGGTCTTCCTAAAAATAGTGCTAGAAGGGGAACAAATTCTTTCTTAGATTATATCAGGGATGTGTTTCTCCAGAATAAACATATCAAACATATAGGTATATACATTCAAAATTATGTATATATGTATATATATACACATACACACGCACACACACACACACACACACATAAATGGGGGAAGAAGTAAAAAATCTCACAGGCAGAGCTTCTAGTAAGCTTGGAAAATTAACCTGAGATAAATTCCATGTTTGTAACATTTAATATAATAAATTGTTAGTGGTTATGAGAGTCTTTGAGGATGACTTTTAATACCAAAAAAAGGTATGTATAAAAATTACATATATTTAAAATATTAATATATGATATTCAAAGGAAGAATGTCAGGGATTCGGATGCATTTATAAAGTGAGGCAGGGGATATTTTGAATTACCAAGAACTCTCCCTTTCCGCATATGCTTTGCTGCTCTATTTCACCCAGGATGTGGCTGACCACACTTACAATATATTCTGCTTTGAAGAAGGGATGACGGGGGACAAATTCTTGGTTTTTAAAGGCATTATAGCAAAAAAATTTTCGCCATGAGTAATATGGATTTGAAAGGAAGTTTGATTAGTCCAAAGTCAAAGCCATGTTTTTTTTCAGACTGGGAAAGCTACTGTAAGTGTACAAGACACAGTGGACATAGAACACATTGGGACCCTTGAGGGTGCTGTGCTCTACTAGTGAACCCAGGCCATTTCTGGAAAAGGAGGAGGATGAGGGACCACAGAATTCCCGGATATTATGGACATCTGAGTCTATAAAGGATAACTATTCTCCTGTATTAGGTACAGCCTGGGAAATGTCAATGGTTTTGTTTGCCGTTGAAGCAGAAGAAAAGGGTGCTTGGGCAAACTGAAGTATTACATTTGGCACCAGCCCAGCCACTTAGCCCCAAACTGGGACTGTCAGGGCCATCTTTTCTTGTGAGTCTGCTGTGGCGTGGATGCAGCACAGTCAGCCTGGAGAGATCTCACAGATGAGAAGAGGAGGTGGCAGATCTTCAGTCAAAGCTGCAGATGCCTCCACTCAGCATTAGGAACAAACACACCTATGGTTTTAGTCCAGGAGAGAGGTGAAAAAGTGATTTTCATGAAAGAACAGCCTGGCTACTTGGACTCTATGAAATATTTTTTTAATTGTAAAACTCTTACAATACTGCTAATCTTGCATATTTTTTAAAGGACAGCTATAATTGTTTTAAACTTACAGAATTCCTTGTGAATTACAATGGGCAGAAAATTATGTTGTAAAGACACTCTACTGCTGAAAGGGAGATATAATTTCATCAGGCTCAGCAGACATCAGTGCTACAATTGGAAGCTTTATAGACAAAGATGGGCTAAAGAAGTTGGATGAGTTCCTAGAATAAACTGAAGAAAGACTTCTCATCTCAAAATCAAACTTATGAAGGCAAAGAAAATATAGAACTGTTGAGCCCAGATAAGGACTAGAAGTACATTTTTAAGTTATTATTTAATACCATTTCTTATTTGTACATAATGATCTTAACACTATTGAGAATATTTGAGAGAATTAAAAAACTAGTTTAAGTTAGAGGATAAAGACTTTACAGAAAATGCATTTCATTAAACATTTGAAAGGGTTTTAAAAGCGTTTTTTTGGTGGGACGTGGTGGCTCATGTCTGTAATCCCAGCACTTTGGAAGGCTGAGATGGGTGCATCACCTGAGATTACAAGTTCAAGACCAGCCTGGCCAACATGGTGAAACCCCATCTCTACTAAAAATAAAAAAATTAGCCAGGTGTCGGGGGTGCACATCTGTAATCCCAGCTACTGGGGAGACTGAGGCAGGAAAATCACTTGATCACAACAAGGGAAAGTTGCAGTGAGCCAAGATTGCACCACTGCACTCCATCCAGCCTGGGTTACAGAGTGAGATTCTGTCTTTTTTTTAACAAAAAACAAACAAACAAACAAAAAAATAAGTATTTTTTGGAGGGCATCTTTAGAAACATTAAATTTATGCCTGGGATAATTAAAAGCATATTATATATGACTGGATCAAATAGAAAGATAATATATTCCTTATTTTTACCAAAACCTTTTACGCAAACCAAAATTTTCAGTGGCTGATTAATTACACAAATTAAAAATCATATATATGCATTATATATGTTTGTACAAATATCCAATATATATAGTAATATGTATATATGTATATTTTTATATATGTGTTTGTATATATGTGCATGTATAAAATACCAGACTATAACTGTTTTGAGGCACGTAGAAATTGTTTTCTAAAGAAATGAACCCACACAGCCACTGAAGATTTAACTGGTCTCTGTCAACATAATTACCTTAGTTTGATTAAAACCTAAGGCTGAATTTACCCACAGAAGTGATCCAGTTCTGTGATTCTGCCTCAGACGCAGCAGCCAGAAAACCAAACTTGACACTTATACAGAAAAATGAAAATATTTGCTCTTTTTTTTTTTTGAGACAGTGTCTCATTCTGTTGCCCAAGCTGAATGCAGTGGTACAATCATGGCTCACTACACTCTCAACCTCCTAGGCTCAAGCAATTCTCCTTCCTCAGCCCCATGAGTAGCTTAGTACAGGTGTACACCACCATACTCAGCTAAGTTTTGAATTTTTGAAGAGACAAGGATCTCACTATATTTCCCAGGCTGATCCTGAGCTCCTGGATTCAATCAGTCTTCCCACCTCAGCTTCCCAAAAGGCTGGGATTACAGCCGTGAGCCACCATGCCCAGCCCTGATTCCAACTTTCAGAGTTTATATTTCCAGAGAGGTATCATCATGGAGAAAAAGGTTTTACATTTCTTGGAAAGTCTTTGGTAGCTGCCCAAGGAACTAAAACAATGCCTTCTGAGAGAGAAAAAATAAAATAAAATAAAATAAAATAAATAAACCTGAAGGCTAAACATTGGAAAGTTGTAGAAAAAGCACTTGTGGCCTGACTCTGTGGCTCATGCCTGTAATCCCAGCACTTTGGGAGGCCGAGGCAGGCAGATCACGAGATCAAGAGATCGAGACTATCCTGGCCAACATGGTGAAATCCCATCTCTACTAAAAAAATACAAAAATTAGCCAGGCAAAGTGGTGGGTGCCTGTAATCCCAGGAGGCAGAGGCAGGAGAATCTCTGGAACCTGAAAGGTGGAGGTTGCAGTGAGCCAAGATGGCACCACTGCACTCTAGCCTGGGCGACAGAGTGACACTCTGTCTCAAAAAAAAAAAAAAAAAAAAAAAGCAAAGAAAAGAAAGGGAAAGTACTTGTAAGCAATTGAGGGCATATGGGTGGGCCTATTAAGTAGATTTTAACCATGTCTTTCTTGAGATGAGTGAAGTTGCCCTGTTCTTAAATGTCATCAACATTCTGACAACTTTGAGATGTGTGATCAGCAACCTTGCTTCTTGGAAATCCAGATGAGTACATCCAACTGAAAACTCAAATTCTTCACTTGGATATCAAACAATCAATTTTAAAGTTGGCATATCATAAACTAACTCCTCCTGCCATGCCTATGACCACGATATGTTTTGCAGTAACACTCCTATCCCCAATTTGTTGTTGTTTTTGAAATGCCATCCATTATTTCTTTAAAATGTATATGGAAGTTTGCAACTTCTCACTGCCTGTACAACTATTACCTTCATTTAGGTCAGTGGTTGTCAAATTTTTGGCCCTGTGACTCACTTCTCTTTATAGGTTTAAACATCATAGTATTAGCAGTCCTGCAGAGCTTTACGTTTATTGATATTTACCAGTTCAGGAAATAAACTGAAAAACTTTTAAAATATGTTTATAAAATAGGTATTTTAAATTCATTTGCATAACATTAAATTCTGTGCATGTTAATATAATAGTTTTATAAACAACTGTAAGTTATAATTTTTTAAAGTAACATTGTTTTACATTTTTGAAATCTTCTTTAATGTCTGGCTTATAAAAGACACTGGATTCTCACATTTGTTTCTGCATTACACATTTTTGCAGTGTATTATTTTGGTTGAAGTATGCAGAGAAAATCTAGCCTTACACAAAAAGGTAGCTAAAAAAAGAGTATTTAATGAGCTTTTTCAGATAAATATGGATTATTTTTATTTGCTACAATACTAAAACTTGTTAAATGGCAGTTTCTTAAAGAGTAATTGCAATGTGAAATGCATAATTATGTCAAAGAACTTGTTTATGCTAAAATCCATTGATACATCTAATACTTTGAAAGAATCTTTTACCTATACATACAAAGCATTATAACCATATGAATAGGTCATTTTGGAAAATACTGGTCTACAATGTGCTCATTAATATTGTCAAAAATCTCATGTGAAAGTTCTTTAAGTAATGGAAGCTATTTATTTTACCATGGCAAATAAAAAAGTTTTTCAAAATTGCATTTCTTTAAAGTCATATATATGTATGTATATATATTATATATGTATGTACATATGATACATGTATCATATGCATGGATTACAAATACTTGAGAGCCTTACTTTTTTTTCACACATATATGACGATATTTTTCTGACTGAAAAGAGTATTGAGTGAAAAAAGCAACTAGTTAAACTTGAAACTCAACCACAGATGTGCTTTTTCTGGGGACAATCATTGGGTTTCAAGATGCAGCAGAGGGATTTATATTCTCTCAGATTTATTACACAGAATATTAAATAGATGTATACTCAGGAGCCTGGATTAATAACATTAAATATATCTTACTGCTGAGTAAAGTTCATAACTAAGTAAAACTAGCATTAGTTTTAACTGGGAGCTTGTGGCGGTGAGGAGTTTCATGACTACTCATGCAATTTATTTCTGCTGCGTTGATTCATGCTAAAGCTCCAGAAATATCACCCACCATCAGTTTTTCACCATTAGTGCAAAAGTCAACAACGTTGTGTCAAAATAAAAAAAAAAAAGGAAAAACAAAAAGGAACTAGGTGGGCTATAGGGGAACAGAAAATTACAAAGGGGGATGAGTGGAGAATCTCTGAAAATGGTTTGACAATGTAGTTTGGGACAATGTACGTTTTTGCATTTGGCAATATTGCATTTTCTTAAGGGAAGACTTAGCATAGGGGCTCAGGGACTTGGAGTCAGCTTTGGGATATGTGCCAGTGAAGGTAGAGGTCAGGCTAAAGTTTGGTCACAGTGTTTTTGCAAGTCTTTTGTGTCTTGTGGCAGTTCAGCATTCACAGTTGCTCCAAGATCAATCATAGAACTCATAAAAAGATTTTTATCATTTTCAGTATTTCCACACTAATAATGATTATCACCAAGAATTCATGACTGTTTTTGATGACGTGTTGTTGTTGATACCAGATGAATACTAGCAAAAGAAAACTCTATCCGTATCTGTAGATCCATTTGAATGTTAAATCTGTTATTTTGAAAACAAAATATCAATTTATCCTGCATGTTCACAGCTAAAGCTATAATTTGGTGAGTTACTGTATCAGTGAAAATGTCACTTCCTTGATTTATTTTACTGACATTTCTTTCTACAAGTATTCAGCAATGTCAATTGCACAAGATTTTGATGCTCACCACGCTATTACGTGTGCTTTCACAATCAATGGAATATGACAATGTTCCCGGCAAGAGGCATCAGTGTTCTTTATATTTGTGCATTGGAAAAATGTAGCAGATAATCATTGGTTTTTAAAGAGTTGATCACATCTATGATAATTATTCAATCAATTTTTACAACTCTAAATTATTGGTTTCAAAATGATCCTACCATAACCAGTACCATGGTATTATTTTTCCTGTTGCTAAAATGATAAGTTGTTAACATATATACAGTCACGGGAATGATGACATTTTGCATTATTTAATTCTTATTTGTGGTTTTAGCCAATTGCTTTGGAAAATATTTCCTATTCTATGGGCCAGAGAATTTTCTCATATGTTAGGTTCATTTTTTTTTCAGCATCTTAAGAAATAAATAGTGAGCTAGGGTTGAAAAATGAGTCTCCTGTTTTCCATTTTTTAAATTTAAAATAGACACATTCCTTTAGTTTAAAAATATTAAATTTGAAAATAATCTGTTAAGCAAAATTCAAAAATTTAGAAAAGTTTTAAAATGTTTAAATAAAATCTCAGAGTGTACTTCTTGCTGTTCTGTATGGCAGCAAATAAATTTTGGGGATTTCTAACTAATGATTTCTTGAATAATAATGTGATCACAAAGATTTTTACAGGTGTAACCAAAGATAGCTGAAAACAGGACAGTTTAAATACTTAAAAATAGGGTAAATAATCTGAAAACACACATATTACAACCTACTCTGATTTAGAAAATTCTAGAAAACACCAGAATAGATGAGCAAACATTGCCTTAGCCATCAGATCAACTAAACTATCAGGTCATGTTGCATTTAGAAAATTCCACAGTACACGTATGTATAAGAGTTAGAAAGTAAAAGGCTTAGAACTGAAAAGGTTCTGACCACAGACTCCTGAGTGGACCCCAGAGACCCTGAGTGTGCTCCCGGGAGCACACATTGAGAACTGTGACTTTAGATTAATGCCATTTGCCATCGAGACCACCTTAACTGCTTCTTAATAATTCTCATGGTTCCACCCTTGCAACTCTAAGGTTGATCATCCACACAGAAGATTCTTTGGTGTTCCATTAGATGGAGGAAGTCAAAAAGAAAAGCATGAGATGTGAAGGGGTGAAATGTTTCCTCCCTCACTAGCAGGAATGAAGCAGACAGCAGCCGCCTCTCACACATGTGGTGGGTGGGAGAAAGCACTCCCCAGACTTCCAACGACTGGAAGCAGAGGCGATCGATAGGCCCAATTGTTGTACTCTGATTTACACCATGACTTCTGTAGTGAGGCTGTGCTCATAACACACTGTCCCCAGCCAGTGATGGAGTGTGACCATGTTACCAGGGCAGACCCTCAACAACAGCCTGGGGAGTCAGTCATCCGCTCACAGACTTTGGCTTCAGGATGCCCCATGGCTTCTCTGACTCATCAGATTAGACTCCATCAGATCTTCTCACCCACCTCCTCCACACTGCTGCAGACTTACTGCAATCAGAAACCTCCTGCAGCCTTCTCTTTTTTTGCTTCTCTCCCTATTTTCTCACAGTTATTCTCCCAAGTACTAATGTTACCCATTTAATATCATGTGGTCATCTTTTTTCTTTGAGAATCAGACTCACATCCTATGACCCAGCAATGCCACATTTAGGTATGTACTCCAGAGAAAAACAAAAACCAAAAAACAAACAAAATCATACATCCACACAGAAACTTCTATATGAATGTTCATAAAACCATGTTTCATAATAGAAACAAAAAACAGAAAAAAATTAAATGACCATCAACTGGTGAATTATAAACTAATTGCTATGTTTCCATCATATAGAATACTAATTAGCGATGAATTAGAAAAATTAATATACGCAAACACAAGTGAATGAAGTAAAAAACAAAGGACTCCATGCTTTATGATTCTATTTACATGAAATTCTGAAAATAAAAAAAAAAGATATACAACATTGACTGAGAGGCCAGGGTTTGTCTAGGGCCGGAGGTCAGAGGAGGGGATTAACTATTGCAAAGAGGAATTAAGAGACTTTTTAGTGTCATAGACCTGTTGATTGGTGATGACTTCATGACTATCTACAATTATCTAAATTTGTCAAACTACATTAAAAATATAAAAATTTTATTGTATGTCAATTATAACTCAATAAAGGCAATCTAAAAGAAAATAATGTACACAAATATAAACATGTGAATATAATATATAAAATTTATATTTATATATCTATATTTTTAAGATAATATATATAAATATAAACATATAAAACTATAATTAGAACAAACACTTCATAAAAGTATAGGCTGGTGGGTGAGGTGACTCATGCCTGTAATCTAGTGCCTTGGGAGGCTGAGGCAAGAGGATCCCTTGAGGCCAGGAGTTTGAGACCAGCCTGGTCAACAAAGTGAGATCCAGTTTCTACAAAAACATTTTTTCAAATGAGCTGTGTATGGTGCCAAGTGCCTGTGATCCTAGTTACTTAGGAGTCTGAGACAGAAGAATTGCTTTTAGCACAGGAATTTGAGGCTACCGTCAACTATGATAGTGTCACTGGACTCCAGACTAGGTGACAGAGAAAGACTCTGTCTCAAAAAAAAAAAGAAGAGGCAGCTGCATTTTACCATTTATTGAAAAGCTGATGTTTTACACAAAGGTGCTGAATCAATGGTGCTAAATTGATGTGGACAGATCAAATTGTATTTTCATCTAACATGAATTAAGGCTAATATATAATACCATTTACTCAGGACTAAAATAAGCTTATATTACAGGCATGTGAAAATGCATGTCTCAAAAACTTCTTTGACTTCTAAATTAGGTTTGTTTTTACTGTTCTTGTTATCAGAGATATTGAAATGTTCTATTCTCCATTTCACCTACGACATGTAGCATCACAGAAAGATGAAGTAATTTAATAAAATGGAATCACTGATTATGGCAGAAAGGGATCCCAGAGTGGTAATTAGATGGAGATACTCAAAGTCTGTTCAGAAAAGGAAGAACAGGAAGCCTCAATATCACTGAGCTGGGGACTAATTGATGATGTGAACAGTTTGGCTAATTTATAATAACTTTTCAGTGTTCATACCTGTCAGAACCAGTTCATGTGTCAACAATGCTAATATGTTTGGAAACCCTGGATTATATTCCTTATATTGACTTTCACCCACTGTCAGCTCTTTCTGGGGATACCAAGAGTCAAATCATGGTTCTCAAAGTGAAAAGGTTTTACTTACTCGCCCTTATTTTTTGCCCAGGTACCATTTATGTGATACAACAGTTAGTGAGTGATTTGTGCTTCTATTTGTACTTCAGTATATTTGAATTTTGAAACTTAAAGGACATTCTCATTTTTTAACATTTCTTTGAAATCTGAAAGTAAACATTGAAACATTCCATTAATCCTTTCAAAAGATACAAGATGCAATTAATTTCTTTAAATAGGGCTAAGCACTTCCCAGAAAATAACAGAAAATGTAACAACATAAGAAATGTTATCCAGAACATGTAATTTCTTTCTTTAAAGTATTTGTAAATAGTCTGTTATATTTTAAGTAGGCAAATAGCAAAGAATCAAGATATTTTTGGTGGCTGAGAATTTTTAGGTTGATTTTCTTATTGCATGCCCCAGTTCAGGATCTACATATACACACTAATTGAAAAGTGATCCAATTTTTTTCATATTATTATAGTATACTGTTATAGCCATGTGTAAGTACAGAATTGGATAAAGATTTAGTTTTCCTTATTTGTGTACCGATTTAATCTCATTCAAGATATTGCTTCTTTACAAAGACTGGCAAACATTGGTGAAATAGAGAATCATTGCCATTTTATCACTAAATAGTTGAAATGTTCTTAAAAGCAGATATGTTGTTTTTGCATCAGAGATTATTGAGATTATTTTCCCAACCCCTTAAAATTTTGTTTAAACGATAGGAAATCCTGTCTGTTAAACTAAAGCTGTTAGTGATTAACTTCGCAGAGCCATGCTATCCAGCTTATTTTGTCCATCTCTTTTTTTTTTTTTTTTTTTTTTGAGATGGAGTCTTGCTCTGCCACCCAGGCTGGAGTGCAGTGGTGTAATCTTGGCTCACTGAAACCTTCCCCTCTTGGGTTCAAACAAATCTCCTGTCTCAGCCTCCTGAGTAGCTGGAACTACAGGCGCACAACACCATGCCGAGCTAATTTTTTGTATTTTAGTAGAGACGGGGTTTTACTGTGTTGTCCAGGCTGGTCTTGAACTCCTGAGATCAGGTAATCGCCCTGCCTCAGACTCCCAAAGTACTAGGATTACAGGCATGAGCCACTGCACCAGGCCTATTTTGCCCATTTCTAAGTACTTAGTTTTAAAGGAAGTAACTCAATTACAGTAGCCTGAATGAATATAGACAAAAATAGCATGATGTTTTGGTGCTGTTTGTGCCCATGTTTATATTCATGATACTATGTCAAGATTCCCAGAACAACTTGAGTCCTCAATAAAAGCTTTATAAATGAATGAATGTATGCTGGCTCCAGAAACTGATTTGGGATCTGAACAATTAACAGTCACTGTCTTCAGAAAACTCAGAAATTCTCTAGCCTCTGCTATCATCTTGCCTCTGAGCTGACAGACCGAATTCAATGTTTTCAAAACTTAACATTATATTCCATTAAGCTCTAAACATCACTCTCAACATTATTCACTGTCTGTATTTCACATAAGCAGAAAACTTTATACAATTACATTTGTAGTACTATAATATTAGTAGTACAAGTTAGCAATTCTAATAAACTACTGCATATATTTAAGAGGACGAACTTAAACACGACTTTGCTTTCTGGAAATACGTAATCTGTAAAAAGCTCCAGGATTACTATCGCCAGAATGGACTCTGCAAACAAGAGATGACTACTATAAACCAGAAGGTAAAGAAAAACAACTTATTCTGGTTCTTAGGGAGCCTTGTAAATATGATAAGATGAAAGTGTACATTTGCTTGGGTTATACTAAAATAATTTTTTAAATTGTGTCATTTTAATAATATGATTTTAATTTACTAATAATATTACAACAATTTTATATCATATATAATGTACATTTTATATATGTTGTTCTGGAGTCTCTGTGAAAACTCAATGTAATACAAAAATACATAATTGACTAATACATGGAGAAAATATATCAATATTTTTATTAAAAGTTAACAGTACAAATAGGCATAACATGTAACAACTGATGACCAAAGTCATTTTTGTTATAATAAACCTTATTTTGACAGAATGTTTTCTGTAGTTAATGCTTGAAGTGTCCTCTTACCCCTGTTTAAATGCATGGAGTATCACAAATTTTGCTTTGACTTCAGTTAGTGCCTTCAAGAGGAAATGATTAGGGCATGACTTGCACATTTTTTCTTTCAAGTAATTAACTTAACTTGGTTCCAGTGTCCTGCATGAATACTTTCAGATGTCACATCTCATTCTCAGGATTCTTTTTTTTTTTTTTTTTTGAAAGAAAGGAAAAGAGAGGAAAGAAAGTGAAAGAAAGAAAAAAAAAAGAATGTACGAGAGAAATAAACAGGAAGAAAAAGAGGGAGAGAGAACAGGATTCTTGTTCTACTGCCCAGGCTAGAATGCAGTCTAAAAATGGGTATTAAAAACCTCTATTATGCCAATAATTGTGTTTAACAATGGAGACAGGAAGGAATAAGAGATGAAAAAAACAAGCAGCCAACCAATATTTTATTTAAACCTGTCAAATGCTATGCAATTGCTGAGGAGTGATTTACTTCCAATGATGCGGTCACTTTTAAAACAGGTGTAATATGATACTGAGAAAAATGTATGTTTTGTGGATTTGGGGTGGAGAGTTCTGTAAATATTTGTTAAGTTTACTTGTTCCAGGTCTGAGTTCAAGTCCTGGATATTCTT
>CAUYLG010020128.1:0-32640 GCA_963573385.1 Cacajao melanocephalus | reverse complement strand
AGATAGAAAATTAACAAGGATATCCAGGACTTGAACTCAGACCTGGAACAAGTAAACTTAACAATTATTTACAGAACTCTCCACCCCAAATCCGCAAAACATACATTTTTCTCAGTATCACATTACACGTATTTTAAAAGTGACCACATAATTGGAAGTAAATCACTCCTCAGCAATTGCATAGCATTTAACAGCTTTAAATAAAATATTGGTTGGCTGCTTGTTTGTGATTTTCATCTCTTATTCCTTCCTGTCTCCATTGTTAAGTACAATTATTGGCATAAAAGAGGTTTTTAATACCCATTTTTAGATTGCATTCTAGCCTGGGCAATAGAACAAGAATCTCGTTCGCTCTCCCTCTTTCTCTTCCTCTTTCATTCTCTCTTACATTCTTTTTTTTCTTTCTTTCATTCTCACTTTCCTCTCTTTTTCTTGAAAAAAAAAAAGATAAAGTTTATCAAAATGAATGCACGTAAACACAGACCATACCTGGCACCATTTGAAAGAAATGTAAACAAACATATTACATTAATCATAGCTGCATAAAATTAACTGTAGTACATTCTGTACTATATAAGATTTTGTAGCCACCTCCTACTGCTATTGTGGTGAGGTTAAATATTTTGAATATCTGCTTAAAACATCATGTGACACAAATCATCTCTGTGTAAGCAGTTGTCTCTCCAATTTATCCTGGAGTGCAGTAAAAAGTGACCTGTCCTGGAGATCTTGTATTTTTTTTATCATGTTGAGTGTAATACTTTAAACCTTGAATAACACCATGGGATCCATATAAAGTGCCCCCAGTGATGCTGGAAGTGCTCCTAAGAAACAGAGAAAAGCCATGACCTTACAAGAAAAAGTTGAATTGCTTGATATGCACCACAGATTGAGGTCTGCAGAGGACGATTGCCCACTATTTCGACAATTTATTTTGTAAACAGATGATGTAAACTTAAGGTATCTATAAGTACAGTACTACATTTTCTCTTCCTTATCATTTTCTTAATAACATTTCCTCATTTCTAGCTTACTTTATTATAAGAATATAGTATATAGTGCATATAACATAAAATATGTATTATTCTACTGTTTATGTTATCAGTAATGCTTCTGCTCAACAGCAGGCTATTACTAATTAAGATTTTGGGGAATCAAAAGTTGTACTTGGGGCTGGGCGTGTTGGCTCATGCCTGTAATCTCAGCACTTTGGGAGGCCAAGGCAGGCAGATCACCTCAGGTCGGGAGTTTGAGACCACCCTGGCCAACATGATGAAACCCTGTCTCTACTAAAAATATAAAAATTAGCCGGGCATGGTGGCATGATTCTGTAAGCCCAGCTACTCAGGAGGCTGAGGCTCGAAAACTGCTTGAACCCAGGAGGTGGAGGTTGCAGTGAGCCGAGATTACACCACTGCACTCCAGCCTGGGTGAGGGAGTGAGATTCTGTCTCAAAAAAAAAAAAGTGATATACTACTGTTGCAACAGAGACCAAATATGGTTCTCTCATCTCTTCACACTGCTGCTCAGTGCATTATAAATTGCAGTGACATGTCTATAATTCTACAGCATTTCAAGTGTCATGCATATTTCCATACTGCAACCTATAGAAAATTACCAATGCATATCTATCACGTCAAACAAAAATAACATGGACTTTGATTGTTGTATGCTTTTTATTAAAGGCACAGAGGTCTTGCTATGTCGTCCAGGCTGGGCTCAAACTTCTGGCCTCAAGTGAACTGCCTCAGCCTTCTGAGTAGCTGTGACTGCAGGTACACACCACAACACCCAGTTCTGATTGTTGTATTTTTAAGGCACACTAGAGTTTGGATATTTGGTTATCTAGTTTTATGGCAAAGCATTGTGTTTATTGTGCAATGACACTACAGCTGTAGGATATCAAAATAATACAGTATATGTCAACATTTCTAGACTAAGCAGAAAAAATAGAACATTTAAAATGGAATACCTTATCGCAGAAAAATTTCTTCACAGGAAATGAGGCTGCCACCAAAGTAAGTTTCCAAGTGGCTCATTTATTAGGCAAGCAAAGAAAGCCATTCACTGATGGTGAGTTAATGAAAGCCTGTGGGTATTCATTGTATGAGCAGGTACGTTGCAGAAAATATTTGCCTCTACTGTGTTGTTATACCAGTACTGTCAGTGATGAAGTTCACATTCTCTCCTGGACTTAGCCATCAACAGTTCTGTGAATTTTTGTTAGAAATAGAAATTGAATATCTGACTTGCCCTATCACACTGAAGTTCAATGGCTTAGCAGTGGTAAATTTTTATTGAGCTTTTTTTAGCTCAGGGTTGAGATTGAAATGTTCCTGAATGATAAAATCTGCCCTCAAATCACTATTACTGAACATTGAATATGTGGAAATTTGTTCCTTCTCTTGTTGTATAAACACCGACATAATATCCTCAATTTTATCTCTTGAGACACAAAGCTCAAAATATTTACTATATGACCATTTACAGAAAAAGTTTGCCAACCCCTACCATAGACATTTGAACAAAAGCTGCTTGGGTCTTATTGGAAAACATTTCTCCCTGCCAACAAAAAATCCAATGTCTGTGACAATGCCTGGGCTCCTCAAACCTATTCTACTTTGAAGTCCCCTACTCATTCTTGGCATTACCTCTCACACTTCCTAAGATAAGGGTGATTATTGTCCCATTCATTTGTTTAAGGATCTTGATCTCTTTGTCACAGGAACCCACAGTTCAGTCAAAAAATAATCTGTTTTTTATTCTCAAGAGACCTGATGGCATTAATGTAAATAGGATTTCTGATTGTCAACACTTGATGATCCAGCTTTTCTGAAGCTAGATATGCCATTCAGGGATTCTCACTAGAAGGACAGAGCCCAGGCTTCCTATCACACAAACAAAAGACCTTGCCACTGCCTTCTGCTACTATCACCTCTTTCTTCCTATATCCAGTTACATGATGTAAAGAATCCTCATTAAGATATCACTCATGAATTGGAATAGACAACCGTCTAGAGAGCTATTAAGTTGTGGCCTCCAGTTATCTCTGTCTTTGTTTATAAGAGCAGTAATTTAAAAATTACAGATGTGCTGACTTACTAAATACTGTTTGGGGGAGTATCAACTTACTAATTCAGCAGGATCTGATTCAGTGACTGTGCTCCTCTAAAACCACTTTGGTGAAAGTTATTGTTAGTGGACCTAGAAAGGGCAAATAATGTGCTTTTATAAGCTTTAATGGCTTGAGAGGACTTAAACATTGGCTGCATATGTGGCAAATTGCTTTACATCCTTAGTTACACATCCTTACTCCAATATGTGTATTCATGGTTAAAAGACAGAAATAAACACCACAAAATGGATACTAAAACAACAATGAAGCTTAGAAGTAATTTGAGACTGGGAAATGAAAGGCTGATAATTAGTCTTTAGGGTACATATTATTGTTAAAAAATAAAATAAAATAACACATTCTAAAACAAAAATTCATACCTTTCTTTTTGCTTATTTTGCAAAACATAGACTCACTGATACAGAATTTATGACTTTGTACTTTTAGGGATAATTGTTTTTATTAGTTTTCTATAGCGGCCATTCGACTAAGTCTTTATAGAGTCAGTCACTTTCAGATTAATTGAGTTTTTTGTAACATAAAATTTCACTCCCCAGTCCAACCCACACAACCCTTCCCAAGGGAACACCTGTTTCATTAAATGGTGTTTTATTTTTGTTTCCTTCATAGGAATTCCCCCTTTTTAAATTACAAATGACCCATCAACATCCATGTTGACTTCTAGATAAAGTGAGTTTGTCTTCTAGAAAATTTAGGTGAGGCCAAATCTTCAATGAGTATGCCATCCTGTCATTACCAGAATGTGAGGGTACTCTCACGCTTGTCCATGTAGTATCTTTAGTGGAAAACCCCAAATTCTTAATGGGATGGTTTACTGATGACATCTTAAGTCATTAAAGTCTTGATAACCTATCTGCTCCTTAAAGTTATTTATAAGTAAATAACTGATAATTCATGTCATTTATGCTTTTTAATTTTTTTAAAAAAGAATTTAAGTCAAAATTCAAATGTCACATAAAGACTTTCAGTCAACTTTTAAAGTGTACTTTTTAAAAAGTACACTTCTGGGCCGGGCATGGTGGCTCATGCCTGTAATCCCAACACTTTGGGAGGCTGAGGCAGGAGGATCACTTGAAGCCAGGAGTTTGAACTAGCCAGGGCAACATAGTGATACCCTGTCTCTACAAAATAAATAAATAAAAAGAGGGAAAAAAGTACACTTTCTGAGGTAAACAATACAGATGGGGTTGGTTTGGCACATCTTAGGCTGGGTGGACACTATCCAAAAAAAGAGCCAAATTTCTTCAAAGACTGTTCAACTGAAGTGGTTTCTACATTAGCAATAAGCCCAGTTTTGTATTGCACACCTTGTCAATTTAAAAACAAAGCAGTAGGTTCAGGCAATATTGGTTTTAAAATGTCCCTCTATGTTTGTTAAGTGTCGTGATGGCCTAGACCTGAATTCTTGATCTTTATCTTTTCCTGACAGTATCTAAATGAGGAAAGATTCTGTATTAGTTTCCTATGACTGCTGTAACAAATTACCACAAACTTGGTGGCTTAAATCAATGGACATTTATTTTCTTACAGTTTTGGAGGCCAGAAGTCCAAAATCAGTTTCACTGGCCTGAAATTCAGATTTTGGCAGAACTGTGTTCACTGGAAGCTCTAGGGGAGAATCTGTTTTCTTGCCTTTTCCGTCTTCAAGATCTGCATTCCTTGTTTTGTGGGCCCTTCCTCCATCTACAGTACCTATACCTTGGCATCTTCAAATCTCTCTCTCTCTGCTGAGGTTGTCATATTCCCTTATTCTGTGTCAAATCTCCTTCTGCCTCACTCTTAAAGGATGCATGTGATTGCATCTAAGGCTCATCTAAATAATCCAGGATGATCTCTCTATTTTAAGGGTTTTAATGTAATTATGTCTGCACAGTCTCTTCTTTCATATATTCACGAATTCCAAAGATTAAGACCTGGATATCTTTAGGGGCCATTAATCAGCATACCACAGACTCCAAATTTGGAGTTCAACATTTAGTTTACAACCTGTACATCTCAGATTGCCAGTCAACTGTCGAATTATTTCTAGGTCTCCAAAACTTTTATGGAAATAAATAACTTACATGTATAACTCCTATCAATTACATATTCATATACATGCCATTGCTATTAATAAAATACAAATTTCTTTTATAAAGAGATTCAAAAGGCCTGCTTCAGACAAGTTATTTCTAAATAAAATACTATTTGTATTACATTCATTCCTTTTCAACAAAAGCTGTCATTATAAAATGATAATGTATATATAATACATAAACATATAAAGCATATAAATATGAATAATGTATATAAAGTAGATTATCTGCCATATAATAGGAGTTTAATAAGTGTCTGCATTGTCATTGTGTTGGGTGTTCTGCAAGCTGAATGGAGTTATTCTAACACTAAAATCTAGTAGCAATAGGCTTTTCTCACTTTGCAAGTAAAAGAATGCAAAAAGATGGAATTTAGTCACTTTTAGAGTTTTTTGGCTTATAATTTTTATTTAAAACTTTGATACCTCTTATTATGAGCCTATCAGTGAATGCTAACAGATGACAGAAAAATAAGCCAAAGAATGTTAGGGAGAAACTGGGAATCAGCCAGTCATATTTAGCTCAAAAGTTTGTCTAGATTATATGTGCACAGGGCTATGCTTTTATATTTTGTACTCAAACTATAGTTTTATTTGCCACTAAAATTTTTCTTCATTTATAGGAATCAATCAACTACATCAATATTTTATAGTGTTCTTCAAAGAGCAATGTAAATTCCAGGTATACCAGCATCTGAGCAAGTCTGAGGGCTGGCTAATTGGAAACATTCCCTATTATTATAGAGGATGTTTAATATAAAATGTATTAATATAAAAGAGCTTAAATTCATGATGGACTAAAATTGTAGTTCTCAATCTTGGCTACATACTAAGATAACCTGGGGAGTTTTAAAATATCCCAATCTCTGAGTAGCATCTAAGAATAATTAAACAAGAATTGTAAGACTAATTAAACAAGAATTGTAAGACTAATTAAACAATTCCCCCTCCCCCAGTTAATTTCAGTGGGCAGCTGTGGCTAAGAACACTGGACTAAAATAGCACATGACATGGACACCAACACAAGTAATGAAGTCTAAAGTTCCTTGATCAAGGTAAAAAATGCAATGTGAATTCAAAGAGAGAGTATCATGATTAATTAGAGTAGGGAGGAGATGGAAAATGAACTTAGCCTTGAAAACTGGGTAATAAAGAGGGAAACGTTAAAAGGGAAAGTGACAGGCATATGAGGTGTAAAAAATAGTTCTGGATTAGGCAAAAATGGAAATATCTAAAAATTTTAATATGGGGTTAAAAAAATCTGTTTTATCTTTTTTTTGATGAGATTATTGAATTTTTTTCCTATAGAGTTTTTTCAGCTCCTTATATTTTCTGGTTATTAATTCCTTGTCAGATGGGTCCTTTGCAAATATTTTCTCCCTAGTTTCACTTTTATGCCAATTATTTCTACATGATTCAATTTGCCTTGGTCCTATTTGATAGATCTATATTTTGTAATTTTGTTTCCTATTCAATTTGCAATTAATGACGTATTTTGCTTAGTGTGTTTTTATCCATTTTCCATTTTATTTCTTTGATAAGTTCTATGAAGTCTAACTTACCAGGTCAATTTTTAGAGTTTTTTGACTGAAAATGTGTGATTCTTAGTTTTTCATCTACAATTTTTTATTAACAAAATATAGTTGGTTTTGCTTCAGCTTTTTCAGTTTTATTTTGTGCTGATTGTTTTTAATCTGTAATATTTTTTATGAATTGGATAAAAATGCAAAAGGTTTATATTAATTTCTTATTTGATTCATAACAGATTGCAAAATTAGACATTACAGGATCTTTCTAATGATCAATCTTTATTTGGGGTTTCATCATTCTCAGGGTCAAAATGATGAATTCACAATGCACTGTTTTGGTGAGGGTGGAAATTATTATCTCAATTTCATAGATTGTCTTAGTTTGTTTGGGCTGCTATAACAAAATACCATAAACTGGGAAGCTTATAAACAACATAAATTTATTTCTCACAGTCTGGAGCATGGAAAGTCCAATATCAAGGCACTGGCAGGTTTACTATTTGTTGAGGGAGGACCTGTTTCCTTTTCCATTGATAGTACCTTCTTGCTGTGTCCTCACATTATGGAAGGGGCGAGCTAGCATTCCAGGGGTTCTTATAAAGTCACTAATCCTGAGGGCTCTTCCTTCATGGCCTAATCACCTCTCAAAGGCTCCACATCCTAATACCATCACCTTGTGGGTTAGGATTTCAACGGTTGAATTTTTAAGGATACACAAACATTCAGACCATAGCATAGGTGTACTTTAAAAACATTAAATAGCTTGCATGAGGTAAGTGGTAAAGCCAAGACTGGAGATAATAGGATGGTAGCAGAATGGTTTGGGGAATCACTGACATAGACTGACTCCATTCTCAGCCACTTATAGCTGAGTGACCTTGGGCAAGCAACCTAACCTTCAAGCTCCAATGCCTTCATCTGTAAGATGGGGATAATAACCTACAACATCCAGTTATTAAGAGAAGTGAATGAGATAATGCATGTAATAGCAGTTAGGATACTGCTTGGCTTATAGTAAGGAATCAATAAATGTTAATAGTTAAGCAGCAGCATCCATAGCATTTGTTCTTGCATTACACCCTACACTGTGCTAGGCAATGAGGTAAACACTAAATCCTCAAGGAGCTTATAATATTCTTGGTGAAACAAAACAAATGCATATGAAAATAATTAGAGAAACACTTTTCTTACACAGCCTAAAAACAAAGTAAATGCTGAACAAACGTTAGCTATTATTATTTGTATTATTTCCCAGCAAGCTTTCTCTGGATGAAAATAGAAGGTATCTTGTGACAATGTGTTGGGAGTAGCCTACGTCAATGAACCACCCATTTACACAGAAATTGTGATACGAACAGCTCCCTAATTGCTGCAACCTCCCTAAATAGGTTTAGGATAGCTGCCTAATTACTTCATCCTCCCTAAGTGGACAACCACAGCTCTAGTGTTTGGAACTCCTGGGGTGCAATTTCCAAAGACCTCGATAGGTCCTGGGTCTCACCACATTCTTTTTTCACTTTACTTTCTGGCTGGGGTCTAAGATGTCTCTACTCGACATTTATACCTTTGAGTTAAGTCTAAGTTATATTTAAAATTTAAACATAGCCTGAGATGATTATAACAAAATTTATGTCTTATTGAATACCTTCCATTTGCCAGATATTTTATATGCAATGTCATTTAATCTCAGAAGGAAATCTTTCAGAAGTAGATATTATTACGTCCATTTTCAAATGAGAAAAGTGGAATATAGGAGTTTGGTACCTTGTCCAAATTCAGGTCTTATGACACTAAAGCCCTTTCCTTCTCTGCTACATTACTTTCCTCCCTGTTTCTTGTTTTTTTACACATTTCTTTCTAATGAAAGTATATCTGATATTCAGGCCATGCGACAGCTAAGGAATGACGACAAGAATGCTTAATGTGCCAAAGTTAGCAAAGCTCAATGGGCAGGCTGATTGAAAGTTCCTCAGGGATTCAGGGTCAGATCCTCAGGTTTGCAGATCCAGAAACTTGGTTTATTTAGCCCCCAAATGGTCAAGTTTGGGGGACTGCTTCACCCTACCTACACTTGCAAAAGGCTGACATATAAACCACGCAGTCATTTATTAATTTACAGCTGGATCTGGTGGAATAATGCATATCTGTCATTTTCTTATGACATTCCTTCTAGATGGGCACTCAGGGAACCAAATATAGATGGGAAGATCACTTGGTGAGCACAGAACTTGGATGAAGGAAAGGAGGGTTCCTGAGTTCTGTGTTTTTATTTTTATCAAGTAAGCATGGCTAAATGAATGTCTTTCTCAACATCAAGGCTACTATTTCTCAGTAACCCATAGAAAGGGCAAGAGTTTACTCTTCTTTGAAAACTGATAAATTATTCCCATTTTTAAAATCACATTTTCCCCCAGTTTTTAAATTTTCATTCTCCTTTTATATTTTTCATCATGACTATCTCATGCCAGAGAAGTTCCAGTGCAGTTGAGTAGATTATAATTTTCCACTGTCATCATATGCCAGTCACCTTCGTTTCTTAATTAACCTTGAAGAAGACGCCAGTCTTTCTGACAAGGTTTCGGGCACATCTTTTCTTTCTATAACACATTTACAAACCTTCTCCCAAAGAAAGCCCCTTACAATCAATCAGTTCTACAGATTTTGCATTTTTATGGCTTATCTTTTTTCTATTGACCCATCCAGGCAACCAAAGCACAGAGAGGAGTGCTTTAATATTCTTCCTTATGCATTTAAGTAGGGGGCAGCATTAGAATAACACCAGATAGTGAGAGGAAATAAAACAAACCACCTATTTCTTAATCTGACCTAAGCTTCAATATATATTTTTTTCACTCCAGAACCCTGTAGCGGATATATTCATTTCTGGGAATGAATCCAGGTTCTTTCCAAACACCTCAGATGCCAGCCAGAAAAATGAAGATATTTTCTAATAATCTGTTTTTTGGTCTGGTGAAATTAACTAATAGCAGTTTGATTCAAATGATAATTGAGCAACTACTATCATGAGACACCATGATAGACACTAATCACACTGTGCTAGGCACCTGATAAAAGTTGTTGAATTGTCTTGCACTATAAGTTTTGAGACAAGAAACGAAATTATAATTCTGAATCACTTGTCTTAGAGAATCAATAGCTTTAAAAAACTGTGCTGTATAGTTATCTCCATCCACCCTATAAATAGAGGCAGAATACGTAAATGAATTGTCTGCCATATTTATATCATTTTTATTCCTATTTTATGTCAGAGCAGGTCTTAGCAAACTAAACCCAAGAAGACACACACGTCCTCCAAAATATAGATGAAGGTCTGGATCTAATAAGGGCCAAGTATTTGGCTTTTTAACTGATGGAATTTCCTAGGGAAATAAAGGATCTATAGGTCTGAGCAAGTGGCCATATTGAAGTCAGCAGGGTTATGGCCACGTAAAGGCTTTGACCTTAAAACGCAAACCCTGTGGAGATTTAGCCAATTTTCCTGGAAGAGGGACTGGTTTGGGTTCCATTGCGTATTGGACTGCTTTTAGGGCTTGTTGCAGGGTCCCTCAGAGGGTCTTCAACAAACATTTAGTTCTGAATTCTTCCTTCTTACTCTCAATGGGCTTAGTTCTGTCTTCAATTGTGCACATGTGAGTGTATGTGTGTATGCGTATATGTGAATGTATGGGGTGGGGACTGGAAGGGTGGTGGTGTAGAGGAGACCAAGGGAGAGACTGAATTTATCTGAGGAGTTTTATTTTTAATTTTTTTCAATTCCAAAGTAAGAGAAAAATTCACAAATTTTTCTGAGTCTATACTAATTTCCCACTTCCAGTGTTTTACTGTTTTCCAGTGGCATCTGCTTGCACTTTGTTTACTATCTATGGGATTGAGTTAGATTCCAATATATCCCAAATCAGAGGCCAAAAGGCTAACCCAAAGCATATCTCGCAAATACCAAAGCACTGGATGAACTCTTAATCTGATCAAAGATGGCAAGCTTTTTCCCAGAGCCAAATGGAAGCAGATAGGGTCCTTCATTATCCATAGCCTGAAAGCAGACGGAAACGTAGAACTGACACCTTGCTTGTCTAGGGTGCTCACAGCTTCAAGTTTCTCACTATTTATTAATACTCTAATGTTAGCTATTGATTTTTTAGATATTCTCTATCAAGTTTAGGAATTTCTCCTCTATTACTAGTTTATTGAGAGTTTTTTATCATGAATAGGTGTTGGATTTTGTCAGATGCTTTTTCTGCACCTATTGATATGAGATATGATCATGTGGTTTTTCTCCTTTAGCATGTTGATGTGATGAATTACATTAATTGATTTTCTTTCTTCTTTTTAACTGATAAACAATAAAACTGGAAGTAATTGATTTTCAAGTGTTGAACCAGCCTTGCAGACCTGGTATGGTAGTGATATATAATTATTTTTGTAAATCGTTGGCTTTCATTTGCTAATACTTTGTTGAGAATTTTTACATCTATGTGCATGACAGATATGGTCTGTAGTTTTATTGCTCTATAATGTCTTTGTCTGTTTATGGTATTACAGTAATGCTGTAGCATAGAATAAATTAGTAAATATTCTCCCTGCTTCTGTTGTCTGGAAGAGATTGTAAATAACTGTTTTAATGACATCCTTAAATGCTTGGTAAAATTCACCAGTGAAGCTATCTGGGTTTGATGCTCTCTGTTTTGAAAGATGATTAATTATTGTTTCAATTTTTAAAATAGATATAGGCCTATTCAGATAGTCTATTTGTTTTTGTGTGAGTTTTGGCGATTTTGTCTTTTAAGGAATTGACCTATTTCATGTAGGTTATTACATTTGTGAGCATAGAGTTGTTAATAACATTCCTTTAATGATAAAAGATTACTTTTTAATGTCCATGGGGTCTATAGTGATATCCCTCTTCCATTTCTCACATGAACAATTTGTGTCTTTTCTAATTTTTTCTCAGCCTGGCTAGGGGATTACCAATATCTTTTGAAAGAACCAACTTTTGGTTTCACTTACTTTCTCTATTAATTTTCTGTTTAATTTCATTGATTTCTGTGGTTTTATTTCTTTTCTTCATTTTACTTTGGATTTAATGTGATTTTTTTTCTAGTTTCCTAAAGTAGAAGCTTAGATGACTAATCTTAAACCTTACTTCTTTTCTAATATATGGATTCAGTGCTACAGATTTCCCTCTAAATACTGCTTTTGCCAAATCCCACAAATTTCAAGAAGCTGCATTTTCATTTTCATTTAATTCAAAATATTTTTCAAATTTCTTTTGAGATGTTTTTGACCCACATGTTATTTACAAGTTTAACATTTAATCTCCAATTATTTGGAAGTTTTCCAGCTATCTTTTTGTTATTGGTTTATAGGTGAATACCATTGTAGTCTGACAGCAGACGTTATATGATTTCTATTCCTTTCAGTTTGTTAAGGTGTGTTTTATGATCCAAAATGTCAACCGTGGTAAATGTTCCACATGAGCTTCAGAATCATGTGTAATCTGCTGTTGTTGGATGAGGTAGTCTATAGATGTCAATTATAACTAGTTTATTAATCGTGCTAAGTTTAACTATGTCCTTACTGATTTTCTGCCTTTGTAATCTGTCCATTTCTGATGTATAGATGTTAAAGTTTCCATCTACAATAGTAGATCTATCTATTTCTCTTTGAAGCCCTTGAAGTTCTCTCAGTGTTTGACTCACGTATTTTGAAGCTCTAAAGTTAGGCATGTACATATCAAAAGTTATTATGTCTTTGTGGATAATAAATTTGTGGATACACTTTTATCTTCATGTAATGCCACTCCTTATCCCTGATAACTGTCATTGGTTGATGTTGACTCTTTCTTAAATTAACATAACTACTTCCACTTTTTTTGACTAGTGTTCACATAATATATCTTTCTCCATCCCTTTACTTTCTTTTCAATTTAATTCATGTCTTCTTTTTTTCTTATTTATTTATTTTTGAGACATGGTTTCACTTTGTCACCCAGGTTGTAGTGCAGTGGTGAATCCATACCTCACTGTAACTTTAAACTCCTGGGCTCAAATGATTCTTCTGCCTCAACCTCCCAAGTTGCTAGGACTACAGACATATACCACAACACTCAGCTAATTAAAACAATTTTTTTGTAGAGACCAGGGCCTCCCCTATGTTGTCCAGGCTGATCTCAAGCTCCTGGCCTCAAACAATCCTCCTGCCTTGGCCTTCCAAAATACTGGGATTACAGGCATGAGCCACTGCACCTGATCTAGTTACAGTTTTGATAAGTGCTTTGAATGAAATCCCAGGGAGCTGGAAACATGTAAGGAACAACCTGACCCATTTTTGAATGCACAAGGAATCATGGAATACTGCCTTAAAGCATACATAGGCTATATTGAAGGGAAGATATTTCAGTTCATACACTCCCTTGCAATGTGGAACAGAGGACGGAGCTTGCAAGGGTGGGATGATAATCACTGAGGAGTATGATAACTTAGGGGGCAGAAGAAACATTATAAATGTAATTATACTGTATATTAAACAGTGATTTGGGCTTATTTATTTATTTTGAGACAGGATCTTGCTCTGTCACCCAGGCAGTGCAGTGGTATGCTCATGGCTCACTGCAGCCTCAACCTCCCGGGCTCAAGCCATCCTCCCACCTCAGCCTTTTGAGTAGCTGGGACTACAGGCACACATGCTACCATGCCTGGCCTTTTTTTTTTTTTAATAGAGATGGGGGTCTCACTATCCATGAGACTCTTGTGGACTAACTAACTGTTGCTCTTCACCCCTAATTAACCATAGTGTGATAAGCTTGGACCCTGGGTATTTCACATTTTCCTCTTCTACTATCAGCATTCCTTTTTAATGCCTGGATGTATCCCTTCCAATCTGCTATTTTACTTTTCATGCAATCATCTAACTATAGAGGGCTTAAGGTAACACATTTTGTACCACCAAGAGAAATTATGAGCCTTTCTGTATATGGCCGTATGCTAGATGATAGGGTAAGTGGGGTATTACTGTATTTTGTTTTGCCCTAAACTGCATTGGTGTGTTTTTCTACTCTTTAATCCCTAAAAACAACCTTGAATTGTATTGAAAGTTATGGATTCTGTGTTGTTGTTTGGCTCAATCCAGTTTTCACTCTTAATCTGGGAAAAATCCTTACATTAGGGAAGTTGTCATCAAAGGAAATATATTGTAAACTGAAGCACAATTAGACATCCATAGTGTACAGTACAATTCAATCTTGAGGTGATTGCAAAGAGATAAAGACATAGGCACTAACAGTGTTTATCCATTTTCAAGTCTGCAGCATCCATTCTATGAGTTTTGTTTGCTGAGAAAGAATATTTCAAAGGCATTTCAGCTCCTTTCACTCTCATTCCAGAGAATCTCACTCTGTCCAGCTTCTTTTAACATCTTTTTTTTTTCTGATTTTTTCCTGTCTCTTTCCCAGGTTAATGTGCATGGGAGGTGAAATAGAGGAGAAACAAATTAAGAAATAAGTATTTTAAATTCACCTATAAATGCCTAAGAGTACGTAGAAGGAATGATCCATTTTCATGAATGATAACTAAAATGATTGGCCAGATTACAGCTAAAGCACAAATACTTTTGTAGAGGCTAACCTAACTTTACATAATAGATTTTTTATGAAAAAAATCAAGGAAATTTAATTTGTCAATTAAATTATTTAAATGGCGTTAATGCCAGAGCCTACTGAGCAGCTGAGCTATGTGTATATAAGGTAACTTCCAGCTTTAACATTCTCTGATTTTAATCCAGAATGTTAAATATAGGCTTGGCCAGGATAAACTTGAAATGTCTAGAGTGTCAAACAAGGGCCTATAAAATGGAGATGGTGTGTGGTTCCTTAGGTTTGAAGACAAAAGGCGCATGCAAGGAGAGAGAGTGGGTGTGATGCCTCTGTGTGTGTGTGTGTGTACTTCGCATGCTGAGAATTGCTCCTATTTCCCACAAAGGAAAGGAATTCTGTGGGTCAGACTCTCGCTAAAGTCCAGTCTGAGTACATCGCCTTTATTCAATGCATAGAGATTTTTCCCTCAGAGAACAAAGCATGCATCCAGCCTCATGGTAGGAGCGAAAGTTTATTTCTACCCACTTTCTTGTCTGAAAAATTAACAAGCATTATATTCACCTGAACAGTTCTTACCAAAAAAATCATTCATGATTAGCCCTTTCCTTTCTCTAAAATCCAATGTATTGTGATTTCATTTTCATTTAATCTGCATTTGGTACTTTACAAAACTTGAAAGGTCAGGATTAGTAGAATTTTCGAGTAATAGGCAATTGCATGACAAGATTTTCATTTTCTCTTTATGTAAGATTTCCATGATTACCTAGAAGAGGTTTTTGTGTTCTTTAATAATATTATTGTGTGTGCTGCTTTCTGAATTTGCACACAAAAATTTTTACTATTAAAGCCAAGTTAAAATTAGAGTTTCCCAGGGAATTAAATGTGGCTCTTTGTTTAGACTTTATAGAATTCTAATTCCAGACTAAAGGTCATTCAACAGTAAAATGGAGGTTAATTTTCTTTTTCTGGAAACCAATTTTAAGCATTTTTTATTCCTCCCCACATTGTCTGAGTTTAAGTAAATTTCCTTCCTCTCAGCTTTTTCTTGCTTAGGTTTACTGATTATTATACCTTTGTGCAGCTCATCTCTTCATTGACTTCTTGGCCCTGTCTCCATGTCTGTTTTCCTTTCTTTTAGCCCCAAAAAGCATCCTGGCTAAGAAATTGAGTTCCAAGGAGAAGGGGAGTAATGCATGGAAGTGAATTGCTGAAACTTTGCCTTGTTCATTCTTGATTTATACGTTAAAAAAAAAACTCTGGATTTTTTGAAAAGCAAATCTGGAAATGCTGTTGAGGACAGTCTTTGGCACTAACTCACTCTTCTAAGGCAGCATTTGTGATGACTTCACTCCTTTAAAACGTGGCTCTTAGGATAGCACTCACACATGCCTTAGGTCACTTGAAGGAAGTGTCCTCTGATACTCAGTAAACAATACAAGCTTTCTCCGTCCTCCCATCTTCAGACACTCCTTGGTCAGCGAAGTGTTTACAAAAATGAACTTCAAAAAGGACTGAGTAGCTGGAATGTTGAAAGGAAAAGACAATATGTGTGTCAGTGTTTTTTTTTTTTTAATTTTTAAGAGCATGCGTTAGTGAACTAAACAGCTGCATGGAGGCAGATACAGTTGCTCCTTAAATTCTGCAGTATTATCAGAGTGTGTGAAGGTTAATTTGCCAGTTATTATAAAGTATGCCAAGCAATTCTGGGTGTCTGCTTGGATAACTTACTTTCCCATGTAAGTCTGGTTTTCTAAGTGCCATTAAGACAATTCTGCCAGCTAGCATGAAAAGAAAAACAGAATAAACAAATTAAAACGCAGCAGTAATTTTGTGCAAATCTTATTAAATCAGCCATAAAGTAATCAATTTTGTGTGGGTGAGTTTCTGCACATACTATTAAGAAGCACAAGATCTGGGGTAACCACAACACGTAACAAAGTAGAAGTGGTGAAATAATATGAAACTATTAATTATAATTAGTACATATAAAACATTTATGTTATTGATCTTAAAACATCCTTGCTGTATGGAGATTAATTTTCAATAATGATTTTCAAGGGAACACAAAGGGCACTGATATATATTGAGTTACTGCTGTGTGCTAAGTGCAGGACTAGTTGCTTTGCATATTTAAACTCACTGAGGCCTGCCACAACCCTGTGAGATAAGTACAACCCCGTGGGGTGACTGGTGGCTCATGCCTGTAATCCCAGCACTTTGGGAGGTGAGGTGGGCAGATCACTTGAGGTCAGGAACTCGAGACCAGCCTGGCCAATATGGCAAAACCCTGTCTCTACTAAAAATACAAAAATTAGCCAGGCCAGCTACTTGGGAAGCTGAGGCGGGAGGATCACTTGAACCCAGGAGGCAGAGGTTGCAGTGAGCCGAGATCATGCCACTGTACTCCAACCTGGGCAGCAGATTAAGACTCCATTAAAAAGAAAAATTGCGGAGTAGACCAAGACTCAGAGAGTTCTCTATCTTGACTAGGATCACACAGCTGGGAAGCAGCAGAGTTGGGATTCAAACCGATAGCTGTCTGTATGTATATATTTTATCTCTTAAATGTTTTGACATCATAGCTCATGTGTCATTACTTAGCAATTCATCACATCATTGTTTTAATTTTTCCTTCTGTAAAATTTCCAAAACAAATACAAGGTAAAAAATTATACCTGTCAGGGCCCAAATTCATGAACTGGCTGATGTCATCATAGCAGCAATTCAACTGTGCTCCAATTGACACTTTTGTTCTTAACCTTATACTCATTTATTTAACGGCTTCTGTCTTCCATAAGAGTTTCTCAGCATATCAAAAATGTCCCCATTCCCTCATAAGCAGTCTGTAACCTCGAGAGCAAAAGAGTAATGTTTTTCATGGCCTTGAGTTTTTGATATGTGACTATGTGCATGTGCGTGCCAACTCAAAATATTGCTCCAAAGTGATTCTCTACTCCTTTTATATACTCATAGGCTGTACTGTCTAAATGGCACACAGAATAAAGAGATGCATAGTAATTATACTGATTTCTTTCTTTTCCAGCAGTGTGGCTAAAATTACTTACTATTATCAGTCTCGGTTTCATCCCCTGCAAAATGGAAATAATATCAGCACCTACCTTGTAGGTTTTGACGGTAATAAGATGGAGGGAAAGTAATAAGCCCAATGGTTGGTAGATAATAAACACACAAGATGAGGTACTACTCATATTTATTTAGCTTCAGCTACCAAAAAGCAGTGTGCACGTTTAAAACCTAAACTTCAGAGTCAGACTACACTAGTTTGATTCCTAGCTTTACCACATAATATCTGTGACACCTCACTCATATTGTTTAACATCTCTAGGAGTCAGTTTTTTAACATCTCTGAGTCTGTTTTTAATTCTCTAAGAGTTTGTTGTAGAGATGTTTAACAACATCTCTAAGAGTCCATTTAAAAGTCCTTGGCAGGGCTCAGTGGCTTACATCTGTAATCCTAGCACTTTGAGAGGCCAAGGCGGGCGAATCACCTGAGGTCAGGAGTTCGAGACCAGCCTGGCCAATGTGGTGAAACCCTGTCTCTACTAAAAATACAAAACTTAGCTGGGTGTGGTGGTGCACACCTGTAATCCCAGCTACTCAGGGAGCTGAGGCAGAAGACTAGCTTGAACCTGGGAGGCACAGGTTGTAGTGAGCCAAGATCATCCATTGCACTCTAGCCTTGGTGACAAGAGCAAAACTCTTTCTCAAAAATAAATAAATAGATAAATAAAAATAAAAGTCCCACTACGAGTCAATTTATAGTGCCACTATACTATAGTGGTATCTTCCTTTTTTGATACTGAAGAACATTAAATGAAATAACACACATAAATTATCCAAGATGTAGTGGCTATTTAATGTGTTATTTTCATCTTTCTAAACATACAATTCATCACATTTCCAAGTTCATTAAATGTTATTGCTGTACTAACATTTAGTGAAGACAATGACCATATAGTGCATTTTCAAAAATTAGATTCAGGAAATTCCAGCACAGACTTAATCTACTAACGCTTTGACATATACTATTAATTTCCCATGAAGATCAAAGAAAA
Organism: Cacajao melanocephalus; assembly: GCA_963573385.1. Taxonomy (NCBI): domain Eukaryota; kingdom Metazoa; phylum Chordata; class Mammalia; order Primates; family Pitheciidae; genus Cacajao; species Cacajao melanocephalus. The sequence continues at coordinate 14,216 of CAUYLG010020128.1, read as the reverse complement.
AGCACATTGTTAACACTAAGACATTTAAGACCAAAGAAGGATGATAAAATCATAAGAGATATTTTATAATGTTTGAAAATCGTAAACATATCATCTGTCAGTCTAGCACTATCCAATGTAGGTAGAATAAGATAAAAAGATTCGCAAGTCCTAGTCCTGCTTTTTTCATCATTTCCCCACAAAACTTTGAGTAATTCCCTTAAACTGTGTCTCAGTTTTCTTTCTCACTGAATTGGGAACATAAAATATGTTTTGCCTGTCTCACAGGGTTATTGTGATGATCAAATAAAGTATGGGAAGGCACTTGGTAAAGTATGAATTTGAAAAAAAAAAAGCATGGCTCCCTTGTTAACTTACAAGTACTTACAAGTGATTCTAGTTATTTATTTTTGTGATATTCTTACCCTTTTAAAATACTTAACCACAGCATAGCAACCCAACTTTTTTAAATGCAGTATTCAAAGCAAGACACACTTAATAGGAAAGCTTATCTCTGAGACATTTTAAGACAAAAAAAACTTCATTCTATTTGATAGATTTATGGATTTTGACTAGCTGGGCAGAGAGTTTGTATGAAAGGTCCTTATTCTTTGGGTCAGAGTAGGGTTTTAATTTCTCTCAAACCAGCTGTCCAAGACCATAGGCTATTATTTTCACTTTAAATGTATCACCTGCTCCAATGCACCAGTAGGATGACTAAAATATTTCAAAGCTAAAGAACTATTTCTCTTGCTCTTATCTGAAATCAAAACATCCTTTGTGTGACGGGATAGAAGCAAGAAATGTTTCTGCTTCAGCTTAAATGAGGGCTTATATTGAGAAGATCTCAAGGGGTCTAGGAAAAGATTATAAAACATATCCTCCTCACTAGCCTGGCAGTTGGGGATAAATTCAGGAGGCAACTATTTTCTATAGTAACTGTCTTTCTTTGAGGATAATAGGGTAGTATAGTCTGGTGGTAAAGACTTAGTCTGGTGGATTCTAGTATTAGTTCTGACACTTACTAGGTATATGACCCTGGTCAAAACAGTCCCAAACTCCCCAGTTTCCTCATCTATAATATAGAAAGTATCTACCCCAAAGTGGTGACCTGATGATTATATAATTCACATGAATAAATTAGATTCATGTCAGACACATAGCGAGGGTTCAGAAAATCTTAACTCGTTTTAACTGTTCTTACTTATTATTACTATCATTATTATCACTATTATTACAGAGTTAGGAGGTTCTCAGCTTCAAATTTGGATTTGCACCCAATTCATTCTCACGGGAACAAAGATGTTATTAAGCATGCCTTTTTCCTTCATTACACCTTTGAGCACACACATCTCGTTAGAGTCCCTTGGAGCTGCTCCATCTCTGACTCTCACAAATCACCCTTCTTATTTCACTAAATTTTACTTATTTGAGGCATGAAGTAATTCACCATGTCTAGGCACTGCCTGGAGTCAACTAGTAAAGGGTTGGACTGGATGACCTCTCGGCTTCCTTCCATCCCTGAGAATCTATGATTCTATGAGTCAGTGTTCAGGGAAAAAAATGAAGGGCTGTTTAGTGATGAGTGACAGTTCTGTCCTAAAAGAACAAAGAACTTACTCACTGTGCCAGAAGCCATGTTGAAGATCACAGGATCATGAATTATAACTACTACCCTCTGGCAGGACAGGAAAGGAATCTCATAGACAAATTGCACTGGGAGGGAGATTATGGATTAAAGTCTCCAGTATTCATGACTTCCAACCAGTCAGCACATAAGACCAAAACAAGTGCCAAAGGCCACCCCTGTATATTAAAAAAATAATAATAATAATGGAAATATCCCCAAAGAGAAGCAAGGGAATGAAATTCTGTCCAGGACAGTATTTCTGAATCCTTCTTTTTTTCTGGCAATAGCTATGATAAACAGCTTATGAGACAATAGAAGCCATCATCTGTAAACTTGTGGCTTTTGAGAAAAAAACATAATGATGGAATTTAAATGCTACCCTGTCTTTTTCCATTTACCATCAACTGGGGTTGCCCAGCAGGAGAAATGAGATCATTTCCCTCTGAGTGGCTAGCCGAGCTTGCCCACATTCATTCTTCTTCCCACGTCGTGTTTTAGCAGGCAGCAACACGTCAGCAGCTTCTGAAATGTGCCAGATCTGGGGAAGCAAGGCATTGTCACTACTACACTAAAGGACTCCCCACCTCTGGAGTAGACCAACACCAGCCACATTTTCTCTTGTTCGCTTGCCAAATAGTGGTAGGAGGTTCAAGAGGACCCTCTGGTTTACTGCCTGACACACTGCTTGTCTAACATTTGGGGCCTATGGTCCACCAGCCAGCCTTCCTGATGTCATTTGATACACTCTATTTCTTCTCTGCATTCTTTGCAAGCACGCCTTTCCTTGATTCTGTTTCTTAGGTGGCTATGAGCCTAGAAAGGCTGATGATCTATGGAAGGAAGAGGAGGGTGATGTCTACCAAGCACCCTAAGACATGAAGTCATTATCATTGTGATACCAGAAATGCTACTCTAAACTTTTCAGCTTCTCAGACTTAATAAACAGTTGTCTCTTTTTAAAAAATAAAAACCATTTTCATTGTTTTATATATTATATATGTAACATGGGAATACATTCTCATTGTGAAAATTCACATGCCAAACTATCTAGAGTTGGACAGTGTAATGGGAGTCTCCTTGCACTCTCGCCCCTGCATCCCGATCTAAGTCTCTTCCCCAGAAGGAACTGCTGTCAACTATTTCATATATCACCTTTCAAACCTTTTTATACTTAGTTATACACATATTTGCACATAAACTATGCAACAAATAGATAACTCTTGGAATCCTCATTAGAAGTCTACTCGATGTACCTTCTCTCCTCTCCCACTTTATCTTACCCAGCTCCAGCAGTAAACCATCCAGCTGAGTTCAGGAGAAGGTGAGTGAGTGGTTGTCCTAGTAGGCATGTGTTTGGATATCTACGTCTGGCTACGGTCCAAGACCAAAGACTATTGTTTCTGGATTATCTATTAAACATATTATCTGCTTCTTTCTTTCCAACAGTATATGCTAAGCTCTTCTGTGTCTTTTGCACTTGAGAGTGAATGGAGAATCTGAAAACAGGTTTGCAGCACTGAGCAAATCACCTGGGGCAGTGTTCTGTACAGGTTGGACACACATTGATTTGTTTTTAGTTGTAAGCACCCTTTGTTACCTTCTGAGATTCAAAAAGAAGAGTGGTAGAGTTGAGGCTAGAATCCAGGTTTCTTTTTTTGAGACAGAGCTTTGCTCTGTTTCCCTGGCTGGAGTACAGTGGTGCAATCATGGCTCACTGCAGCCTTGACCTCCTGGGCTTAAGCCATCCTCCCACCTCAGCCTCTCAAGTAGCTGGGACTACAGGTGTGCATGAGCACGGCCGGCTAATTTTTGTATTTTTTCTAGAGACCGAGTCTCACCATGTTGCCCAGGCTGGTCTCAAACTCCTGGCCTCAAGCAATCCTCCTGTCTCAGCCTCCCAAAGTGGTCAGATTACAAGCGTGAGCCACTGTGCCCAGCTTAGAATCCAGGTTTCTTGATTCCCCGTTTATTTTCTTGCCATGTAACCAACTTGACCAACTCAAATTAGTTTTGTCTTCATCACAATATTAAGAGGAGCTTGGTATAATCTGAATGTGTCTCTGAAAATTCATGTGTTCCAGACTTCATCCTCAATGCAACAGTGTTGCTGATTGGGTGGGGCCTTTTGGGAGGTGTTTACATCTTGAGGGCCCTGCCCTCATGAATGGATTAATGTCATTATAAAAGGACTTGACAGAGGAAGTTTGGTCCCCTTTTTGGCTCTTCTGTTTTTTCCACTATGTGAAGACACAGCATTCCTCTCCCGTGGAAGATGCAGCAACAAGGCACCCGCTTGGAAGTGAAAATAAGGCCCTCACCAGACACGGAACCTGCCAGTGCCTTGATCTTACACTCCCAGCCTCCAGTACTGTGAGGAATAAATTTCTGTTCTTTATAAATTATCCAGTCTGTGGTATTTTATTTGAGCAGCACAAACGAACTAAGACAGAGGGCAAGTGGAGGGAGATAAGGGTATTCAAGACCTAAGTGGAAAGACACCACCAAAGAAAAAAAAAGAGAGAGTGAGAAGGCAGCCAGAGGCTCCTAATACCAGCTCCTTCAGAGTTCCACATGGGGCCACCCTTACTCTCTGGAACACATTCAGCTCCTCACCTTAACATCTAAAGTCCTGAATCAACGGTTTGTCTAACCTATTCAACTCTTCTGGCTGATGACTTTAAAATGTGTATCTCTTAACCCAGATAACTCTTGCCAGTCACCTGTCTCTAGTTACTGGATTTTTTTTTTTTTTGGTTGTGTTAGATATACCGAACTCCAAGTTTCTTTTCAAAGTATCAGTATGTCAGTACGTTCAGCTCCCTTATTCTTTAATTCTCCATTTTAAAGTTTAACTTCCTTGTAGTTTCAGTAAACAACCTTTTCCAACAGTTCTATTGAGTAGTTCACACCTGTTCCCCTGGTCCCCTGCTCTGTCCTGACTCATCCCAGTCACCTGCTCCAGTCACTTCCTCTGGTCACCTGCTCTAGTCAACTGCTTTACCCTGAATCATCCCTGGTCACCTGCTCTGACCTGTCCTGTAACCATCCTTCCCACCAAACTACCCACCCCGCCACTCCCGCTCATACCCCTGCTCTCTTTAAAATAGCTAGTCGGAATTAGCTTAGAGTGTGTGGTCTAACCCCAGTGAATAGGGGAACGACACAGCAGTAGGGGATACCTGTGTCAGGAATAAGAACCCCTTCCCCTCCCTTGTCCAGGTGTGCACTCGCCATTGCTCCATCTGTGAGCTGCACGCTTCTATAGAAGTAAATTGCCTTGCTGAGGAAATTTATATTCGAGTACTGCTTCTTTTGCTGCACTGAAAATTTACATATAACAGTTGTCAACTCAAATCCAAAATCATCATCTTCCCACCCTCCAAATGCACGCCCACCACAAAAAAAACAAACAACAAACAAAACCAAAAAAATTCACTTCTCTCAATAGCTGTATTTGAAAACTCTGGGCCCTCAATGTGACTTTGAAAATTTACCCACCCCCCCATATCTGGCCAGACCCCAAGTTCTGTCCATTTTCCCCCATGAAAAGTTTCTGTTATCTGCACTTCTTCTTCATCCTCATTGCCATTGCTTTTGTCCTGGTCCATATGACCTTGATTACTGCCACATCCTTCTCACTGGCTTCCCTGTCTCCATTCTCACTGTTCTCAAATCCAGCTTTGCTTATTCTCATCAGACACAGCTTCATTAGACTCCCTTTTCTTTGTTGTTGTTCTCCCGCTAAAAATGTTAATGATTCTCTATTTCTTTTTTTTTTTTTGAAAGAAAAAGAGAGGAAAGAAAGTGAGAGTGAAAGAAAGAAAGAAAAAGAATGTATGAGAGAAAGAAAGAGGAAGAAAAAGCGGGAGAGAGAACAGGATTCTTGTTCTACTGCCCAGGCTAGAATGCAGTCTAAAAATGGGTATTAAAAACCTCTATTATGCCAATAATTGTGTTTAACAAGGAGACAGGAAGGAATAAGAGATGAAAATAACAAACAAGCAGCCAACCAATATTTTATTTAAACCTGTGAAATGCTATGCAATTGCTGAGGAGTGATTTCTTCTTTCTTTCTCTCTTACATTCTTTTTTATTTTCTTTCTTTCACTCTTTCTTTCTTTTCTCTCTTTTTCTTTCTTTCTAAAAAATAAAAAAAAATTAAAATAATAAAAAAGATGGTTCTATCATGGTACTAAATGAACTTTTAACTTACAATATTCTCAAATTTCAATGGGATTATTGTTGCATAGCCCCCTGGTATAAATTGAGAAGCATCTGTACCTGTTTGATGAGTAGTTTGTTCATTATACATTTTAGTATATTTAAATTTAAAAGCAATACTGTAATTATACCTTTGTTTATACAAATAAATGTTAAAAAGTATATTCTCCTTCAAAACTGGTACAAGACAAGATGTCCTCACTCTCCACTCCTATTTTTTTTAAACTAGCATTTCTATGCACCAACAAAAGCCGATCCTATAGCCAAATCAGTAACATAATCTCATTTATAATCGCCACAAAATGAATGAAATATGTAGAAATACAATTAACCAGGTAGTGAAAGATCTCGACAATGAGAATTATAAAATATTGCTAAAAGAAATCAGAAATGACACAAACAAATGAAAAACATCACATGCTCATGGGTAGGAAGAAACAATATCATTAAAATGGTTATACTGCCCAAAGCAATTTACAGATTCAGTGTTATCCCTGTCAAATTACCAAGTGGCATTCTTCACAGAGATAGAAAAAAACTATTTTACAATTCATATAGAACCAAAAAAAAAGTCAAGACAATTCTAAGCAAAAAGAACAAAGCTGGAGGCATCACATTACCCAACTTCAATCTATACTACAGGGCTACAGTAACCAAAACAATATGGTACCGGTACAAAAACAGGCACATAGACGAATGGAACAAAATAGGGAGTGTAGAAATAAGGCGACACCCCATGACAATTTGATCTTAGACAAAGCTGACAAAAACTAGCAGTGGGGAAAAATTTTCTATCAATAAATGATGCTGAATAACTGGCTAGGCATATGCCGAAGATTGAAATTGGACCGCTTCCTTTCTCTATACAGAAAATTCAACTCAAGATTGATTCAAGACTTAAATGCAAAACCCAAATCTATGAAAATTCTGGAAGACAACTCAGGCAATACTATCGTGGACATTGGAATGAGCAAAGATTTCATGACAAGGCACCAAAAGCAATTACAACAAAAGTAAAAATTGACAAATGGGATCTAATTAAACTTAAAAACTTTTGCATAGAAAAAAAAAACCTATCAACTGTCTACAGAATGAGAGAAAATATCTGCAAACTATGCATCTGACAAAAGTCTAATATCCAGCATGTTAAGGAAATTAAACAAATTTACAAGAGAAAAACTAACAACCCCATTAAAAAGTGGGCAAAGGACATGAACAGAGACCTTTCAAAGAAGACATACATGCAGACAGCAAGTATATGAAAAGAAGCTCAATGTCACTGATCATTAAAGAAATGCAAATCAAAACCACAATGAGATACCATCTCCCACCAGTCAACACAGCATCATTAAAAAGTAAAAAAAAATAACAACCACTAATGAGGTTGTGAAGACAAGGGAACACTTATACACTGTTGGTAAAAGTGTAAATTTGTTCAGCCATTATGGAATGCAGTGGTGATGCCTCAAAGAGTTAAAAAGAGAACTACCATTCGACCCAGCAATCCTATTACTGGGTATATATCAAGAGGAGTATAAATCATTCCATCACAAACACACATGCAGCTGAATGTTCATTGCTGCACTATTCACAGTAGCAAAGACATGGACTAAACCTAAATGCCCATCAATGACAGACTGGACAAAGAAAATATGGTACATACACATCATGGAATACAATGCAGCCATAAGAAAAAATGTCTTTTGTGGGAACATGGATGGAACTGTAGGCTATTATCCTTAGCAAACTAATGCAGGAATAGAAAAATCAAATACCACATGTTATTACTTATATGTGGGCACTAAATGGTAAGAACTCATGAACACAAAGAAGGGAACAGACAATGGGTCCTACCTGAGGGTGGCAAGTGGGAGGAGAGAGAGGAGGAGAAAAAATAGCTATTGGGTTCTTGGCTCAGTACCTGGGTGATGAAATAATCTGTGCAACAAACCCCCATGACATGAGTTTACCTCTATAACAAACCTACAAATATATCCCTGAACTTAAGAGTTAACAAGAGAAATTATTTCATATTTTAAGAAGCATCTTTTGTTTTACTTTATTAAACAGAAAGGAAGAAAGCCCTGAAATATTTAGCATCGTTCATTTATTTACAAAAGGATAGACAGTTTAATTGCATGCAGAAATAAATTATTCTAAATTACACATGATTAACTAGGTTGAATATACACATTCTTTCACTTACAGAAGCCAAATATCACATTGGGGATTGTAATACATGTCTGTATTATAACTCACAAAATCACCTTTGCAATCATGGTTAAACCAGACGTATCAAGAGATTTACTCAAAATATTTTATCTATAAGCTTACATGTAAATAGATTTCCCAGGTTTGAGGAAACTCCTTTGGACCAAAGCCTTGTCTGGATAATCTCACAAGGCCTTGACTCCATGTCTTTAACCTAAAATTTTAATGCTAATTAGCTACACAGTGATATTATGATATAATCATACAAGGGTATCATCTGTAAAAAGTGGACATTGAATTTTCAGAAACAAGCATCTTACTATTTAACATTAATAATAAGATGCTAAATAAAAATATCAAGGCCTTTGGGAATGATCTTGATTACTTTGTGGTTGTAGATCTATGTAAACCATTTGGCGTGTACTCTGGATGCTGAAATACTTAAATTCGCTTCCTCTAGTCGCCATTATATAGTTTAACATATTATGTTTGAGGAATGGCATGAAAATAAATGAGATTTAGACAGTAAATGGCACTGAAATTAATGATAATAATAATGAAGAATGGCAAGATATGTATCTTAATTCATTTGAATTTATAGAAAAAGGGAAGGGTTGTCTTATAATTTGTTCATCAGAAAGGACTAATTTCTACTAGTGTAAGCCAAGTTTTGATTATCTATATATACATCAGGTAAGTATAGAAGCTTTCTCATCTATGGCAAGAGGTGACTTTGTTTGTGAGATTTGGCTGCCTTATCCTTTAAAAGTTGTTTATTTCAACATATTGCACGTCAGGACTTTGCAATTCATTAGTTAAACCCTCAGAGAGAAAGGATTAATTCCAACAGTTGAAAACAGTAGAAATAGGGCTAACATTTCAATATGAAAGGTATATAGGATCAAGAAATATATTAAATTTCCTCTACAAAAACCTAGTTGGATTAAATTCTATCCTATAACAAATAACAACACTTTACTCAAAATTGATTTTTAAAAAATACATTTCCACTTACAGGTGAATTTGACTGTACTTTTTTAGCTGACTTTGCTTCTGTTTCGGAAACAGCACAGCTTTCAGGATACTTTTAAGGGGAAATTAATGCTCTTAGCTGTGTGTATTTGGATGACTCAACAAAAATATTGCTGAGTTGGTGACACCTTCTGAAGTTCAATCAAAGCATTTAATGATGTTTCCTAATCTCTTGGCAAGAGAAAGAATAGCTAAATGTTTTCCTAAATTAACAACATATGAAAGTGAAAGATGGTGCTTTCTTCATTGTAACATCTATTCAGATATACTTTTTTTGTTTATAACTAAAAAAATCACCATTTTTAAAGGTTTATAATCTACCTACAAATATTGGATATTGAAGAAACAGTTGATTTCACAGGAAAATTATGTACTCACTAAGATTTTATTTTATTTTACAAATCAATGAGTTATTAAACATAACGGTTCATGTATGATAAATGTTTACTTTAGGTTTTGATTAATATAAATCCAACATGCCTGAAAGTTGAGTGTATTTGCTTAACTATTTTGTTAATATTATCACCTCATGAAACCTGAAACGTTAAATAATAAAACGTCCATAGTGCTTTACTTTGACACTTTTATTTTAATTATATGTGCATCATGCTTGGTGACTACTTTTATACAGAATTAGAGAAGTGTTGTTTATAGCTCCACCTAGAAAATGTAATGGTAGTCACCTTCTATATCAAATGATTTCTATATTAAACTACTCTCCCACTCAAAGTGCCATGTCTATTTGCTTTCATTTATTCATTCTTTCATTAAGCATGTATTTAATACTTAAATGGAACAGAATACTGCCAGAGCACTTAGGGATGTATGTGGCTAATGCTTTCCTGCAGGGATAAGGAGATAAAAGATGAGCCAGATTTTTATGGGAGACTTTCCAGATTCAATAGAAGAGAAAGAGTTAGCTCTATAAAGACAAAATAGTTATGGAACAACTTGGAGACCATAACGTATGAGGAGACATGATGGAAAAGATGGGAAAATAAATGTCTAAGATGAATAAAAGATCAAGGGATTAAGTTCCCTGTCTTAAACCTTAATGGCCATTTTCTCTATTATTTTAGTAGTAGCAACTGATTCGGGGCTTTGAGAAGAGGAACGAAAGGTGACAGGATTCGTATTTTCTTGTTCCATTAAAAAAAAAAATAAATAATAGATTCCTAGAAGCTGTATGAAGGATATAGAAGAGTTAGGAGACTTGTCAAAAAGAAAAGTGGAGCCTGGTACTGTGGCTCACTCCTGTAATCCCAGCACTTTCAGAGGCCGAGGCAGGGAGATCACTTGAGGTCAGGAGTTAGAGACTAGCCTGGCTAGCTTGGTGGAACCCCGTCTCTACTAAAAATATAAAAATTAGCTGGGGTGGTGGTGTGTGCCTGTAATCCCAGTTACTTGGGAGGCTAAGGCAGGAGAATCACTTGAACCCAGGAGGCAGAGGCTGCAGCGAGCTGAGATCGTGCCACTGCACTGCAGCATGGGCAACAGAGGGAGACTCCGTTTCAAAAAAAAAAAAAAAAAAAAAGCAAAAGGAAAAAAGGAAGGAAGAAAGGAAGGAAGGGACAGAGGGAGGGAGGGAGGAAGGGGAGCTGTAGAACACTCACCTGGGTAAAGCAGGGAGATTCTGGAAACAGAAACATTGTCAGTAAAATGTAGGCCTTTTCCCTACTGTCTCAATTTTAATCTATTTCCTTCTCTTGGGACAAGAAGCCTTAGGTTCTGTTTGGCAGCGGGAAGAAGTGGTGTGGGCTTTTCCTACGGTAGTGGAAACCTCATAAAACACTCAGAGATGTATCAATAGAGCATGATGCTAGGGTATAATCTGGTTTCAAATAAAATGTTTGGAAAAGAACTAGATTACTTGAGATGAACAAACAAAAATAAACCAGCAAAGGATATTAAATGTATAGACAGTATGAGGAACTGTAAGAGAGAGAGATAATGTCATGAGGGAAAGGAAGAATTGATCCAGAATGAATGGATGCTTGATATTAAAGATACAGTCAGTTATAAACAAGAAAGGGTCATTGGATTCAGCAGATAGAACATTTTGTCATACTGTAAAAGATGTTTCAATGGAGAGTCAGGGATTACCTTGATACTGAAGCAAATGAAAGATGAGAAAATGAAAGAGTGAATATATATTACATATTTCAATAAATTTGGAAGTAAATTGGAAGTAATAGTAAGGTGACCTTAAATCAGACAGAATATAATCATTTTGGAATTCTAGCTGAGAAATATTGGAACCAGTTTTGAGCTAAAAGGTGAGAGAAAGAAGGTAGTGATGTCTGAAATCAGTTGTATATTTGGCCTTATAAGGTTCAATCTTTAATTAGAAGTGTTAACAGCTCCTAAATTCTTCATCTCATACTCCCATAGACAATAAATGAAATCAATAAAATGTATATATACTTGTTGCTAGGAAGAAATATGTACTGAAAATAACTTTAAAAAATGTGTGTGTTTGTTTTCGCACTCAGAATTTTAAGAATATAATTTACAGTCACTTCAAAAGGGATATTATCAAATTTTATACATACAAGTCTCATCTTTCAGCAAAAGACTTTTTCAGGGAACAAATATGCACCAGATTATTGAAAGTATTAAAGATTTTCTGCTAATTTCTTATATTGGACTGAAGACAAATGTTTTGTTTGAAAGATCCTTCAAACAAAATATGTATATACAGTTTTTTAAATCAAATGACCTTTTCACAAAGTTAATGGAATACTCATTTTATGGGAGAATCTTTTTCACAACCTGGTTGGTAATTGACTCGTAATAAGTAAGCATAGCTTAAATTCACATTTCTTAACATGAACCAACTGAAAACTGTTTTTTAAAAGATTGAGTACAAGGATTCTCCCTGTCATTTATTTCAAAGATTAGTTTTATAACATTTTTATGAACAATGAAAATACAAACTTAATGCTTATGGTCTTTGACAAAGTGTAATCTTTTAAACTGCTTTAATAACTACCATTCACATTGCTCCCCAAGTTTATATTAGTTTAAAATATGATAAACTCTTCTGTTGTAACTGAATTTTTACTGGTGATTGATGGGGTTGAAATTCAGCTTAATGAAATCTTACTTACATTGAAAGAAAATAATTTAGTTAAGTAGCATTATCTCCAATTCTCTGTACTTCCCATCATGCTCCAAATTATATCATTTAAAAAATTAAGAACTTCCTTTTACTCTGAGGACTGGAAGAGCTGCCTTATTGGAAGTTAGATTATTTTCATCAGTAAAAAGTAATTAATTGATGTAACATGTTTGGGAGGAAGCAGGCAAGCATAATATATTTCACTTACTAATCTTTTAGTTGCCTTTATTGTTTTGGAAACAGTTTTATAAAGACATTCTGGGAGAGAGATCCAAGATGGCTGATTACTAGCAGCTCAGGATTGTAGCTCCCAGTGAAAGCACAGAGAACGAATGGATGCCACACTTTCAGATGAATTTTGTTGCTCACAGACCAGGAGACTCCCAGTGGAGGAGCCCCACGGGTCGCCAGCGCGACTCTTGTGGCCAACGCGGCGGTTTTGCCGGTGCCCTGGCGCGGCAGTTCTCGATGCAGAGTAAATGGGACTGGGTCCCCTTTTGGTCGACGTTTGGAGCTCCGGGAAGGCAGAACTGAAGAGACAAGCCAGACCGGAGATTCCCGGGTAGAAAAGCACCACGAATCTCAATGCCGCTGTTTTAGCCGGCACAGTGGGTTGCTCAGATTCTGGCACTGGGAATCAACAAGTTGGACATCCACTCAGAGACCCAATTTGAAAGTCGGCAATTACAAACAGGACAGGTGGATAAATCCACAAAGATGGAAAGAAACCAGCATAAAAAGGCTGAAAATACCCAAAATCAGAATGCCTCTCCTTCTACAGGGGATCACAGTTCCTCATCAACAAGGGAACAAGACCTGACGGAGAACGAGTGCATTCCATTAACAGAATTAGGCTTCAGAAAGTGGATAATAATAAACTTCTGTGAGCTAAAAGAACATGTTCTAACCCAATGTAAAGAAACTAAGAACCTTGAAAAAAGGTTTGATGAAATGCTCACAAGAATAGACAATTTAGAGAGGAATATAAGTGAATTAATGGAAATGAAAAACACAATACGAGAACTCTGTGAAGTATGCACAGGTTTTAACAGTCGAATTGATCAAGCAGAAGAAAGGATACCAGAGGTCGAAGACCAACTTGATGAAATGAAATGAGAAGACAAGATTAGAGAAAAAAGAGTAAAAAGGAATGAGCAAAGTCTCCAAGAAATATGGGACTATGTGAAAAGACCTAATTTACGTTTGATAGGTGTACCTGAATGTCATGAAGAGAATGAATCCAAGCTGGAAAATACTCTTCAGGATATTACTCAGGAAAACTTTCCTAACCTAGTAAGGCAGCATAATACTCAACTCCAGGTAATACAGAGAACATCACAAAGATATTCCTCAAGTAGAGCAACTCCAAGACACATAATCATTAGATTCACTAGGATTGAAATAAGGGAGAAAATTCTAAGGGCAGCTAGAGAGAAAGGTCAGGTTACCCATAAAGGGAAGCCTATCAGACTCGCAGCAGATCTCTCAGCAGAAACCCTATAAACTAGAAGAGAGTGGGGGTCAATATTCAATATCCTCAAAGAAAAGAATTTTCAACCCAGAATCTCATATCCAGCCAAACTAAGCTTCATAAGTGAAGGAAAAATAAAATTTTTCGTTAACAAGGGAGTACTCAGAGATTTCATCACCACCAGGCCTGCTTTACAAGAGCTTCTGAAAGAAGCACTACAAATAGAAAGAAACAACCAGTATCAGTCATCCCAAAAACTTACTAAAAGGTAAAGAGTATCACCATAATGAAGAATCTATATCAACTAATGGGCAAAACAGCCAGCTAGTATTAAATGACAATATTAAACTCATATATATTAATATTAATCCTAAATTTAAATAGATTAAATGCCCCAATCAAAGACACAGAGAAGCAAATTGAATAGTCAAAACACATCAATACGCTGTAGCCAGATCTATCTCACATGCAAGGACACACAAAGATTCAAAACAAAGGGATGGAGGAAGATCCACCAATCAAATGAAGAGCAAAAAAAAAAAAAAAAAAAA